>JAYMFT010173412.1:0-12182 GCA_038088735.1 Panulirus argus
ATATATATATATATATATATATATATATATATATATATATATATATATATATATATATATATTATGTATCTTGCACTCAACTTTTTTCCTTTCTATTTTTAGCGGCATAAGACCTTCCCGTCCAAACCACTGCTTGACTTACCATTGACCACGAAGTGGAAGTAAAAAGCTTGCCCCTTCCTCACACTTCAACTGCTCGTACTCTTAGAGATGCCCTCCCACTTCCATCCCCAACAGGTCCAACATTGACAAAACGCATACACACCGAACTGACCCGACAGGTATTAAAAGCAACTGTCCTTTGTAACCCAGTCTTGAACCCACTCCACCAAACTGCAGCAGTAAACGTTCCCGTGACTCTGACTACGAACGTTTTGCCTGACTTCGACTCTGGTTATAAGTAAGTCTTCTTCCGCCTCGGACGCCTCCGTTTTCTTTGATACTTCGAGTACCACGGCCGTTGTTTTTGGCTCCTCTTCCAGAGCTGTCTCGTGCGTTCCTGGCCTCATTCATCTTGGTGATGGACCTCCTGATTGTCATGCAGGATTGGGACTTCCCCCACTTCACCTCCACCATCGACGTCAACCTGCCCGGGTTCTCCACCCACACCCTCCACTGGAAGTACGGCAAGACCAGCATCACGGGCAAGTGGTTCAACTACGGCATCATCTTTCTAGTCATGATCCTGGACCTCAACATGTGGAAGAACCAGATCTTCTACAGTCCGGGCCCCTATGGGCAATATATAGGTGAGTGGAGGGGCCCTCGTGGGCAATATATAGGTGAGTGGAGGGGGGCCCTTATGTGCAGTATATAGGTGAGACGAGGGCCCCTTTAGTCAGTACGTAGGGCAGTGAGGGACTCTCGTGTCTAGTATGCAGTCAGCATGAAGGTGAATTAGGGTCCTTGTGACCACTGTGTAGTTGAATGAAGGCCCTGTGGCCATTGATGATCTACTTTTACCCAATGTATAAGTAAGGAAGGCTACACGTGCCCGTTACAGAGGTAAGTGAGACTGCCTGTACTTAGTATTATAAACGAGTGGGGTTAAATGTACCCATTAGGTAGAGTAAGGCCCCTTAGGTGATTGAGGCTGCTTGTACCCATTATACAGGTGATTCAGGCTCCCTGTAGCTATTTTACAGGTTGAGTAAGGTTTAATTGTTACCCATTATACAGGTGAGTGATAGCTCCCATGATTGGGATATCAATATTGTACCTCATGTGTATGTGATGTAAAAGACTAGACCCGTTAAACTGTCCCTGTACAGGATAGCTGTGCATTGTACTGAGGTCCATTGCCGGTAATAATTGTTTCTCCAAAGTGTTTCTAGCATTTTTTTTTTTTTTAGCACATTATGGAGTTTTTGTTTCGCTTTTACTCAGTGATGGTGTCAGACTACGTACCAACATGAAGCGCCTAAGCGATGCTGCAGTTTGCAAAATTTGCAATCACTTCTTCTCAAGTATATTTCGTTTTTTAAATCCAGTGTTTCATTTAGATAGATAAATGTATAAGTGCCTTTATATGTATGCTAATCATTTTCGTTCGGGTATGCAGAACATTCCCTAGATTTATGGCTGTACGTCAGAGCTCAAGAGTATCATTGGAATATAGAATAGTAACCCCCTTTTTCCCTATGTTGGTACCTCGTATTATTGAACTGTACGCACTACTAACCACTTCACGTTCCCACAGATCCTGTCAGCAGGAAAGTGTACACCGTAGAGGACTCTGACATCGTAGACATAGGCAACGAGACGATGTGGACCTGGGAGGCACGCTCCGAGATAGATAATACAACTGGGAAGCCATACAGAGAACGTAAGGATGGCCAATAAGGTGGACGGGTATCCTGTGATAGTCACGTCTCCACTCGATAAGAGTCTCTGGAACATTCGCGAGACGGCGTTTCTTATTCCTTATTTGTTTCTTAATCTTTCTTTTCCCTTTATGTTTATCGTTCTCTCGCTTCTATGTAATTCTAATTCTTCCTCTCTTTCTTATTCTTCTGTTTCCTCTCCTTTTCCGCATTCTTCTTTAAAGACTTCTCTGCCCCTCCCCTTCGTAACGTATATGCAGTAGGGGCGAGTGTGGTCTTCGAATCACCTCGAGTGATGGTTGTAACTTGAAGTTATGCCACTCGCAGTCGTCAGGCCTAAGGCCCAGCTAACCAACCAACCAAGGTCCTCCTCCTCCTCCTCCTCCAAAGTATCCTCATCTAGAATTCTTCATGTCTGACATGAGTCAGACGATGATAAATTCACTGAAATTATGACTCGACTGAGAGAGAGCGAACAGGGTAAGAAAGAGTACAGCATGAGAGGAACATAGGAAATTCAGAGGATATTTTAAGAATTAAGAAAGAAATTCCGAGCTGCAGTAAGTTTTTGGAAAAGGTGGTATTTGAGAGTTGACATATAAGGAGTATGTGACTGAAATGATGGCAAGAGGGGAAAAAAATAATAAACAGGAGATGTAACACTAGGAAAAACAAAAGAGAAAGTGAGGAATTATGTTGGTGAGAGCAGTATGTAGGAGCTGTCATGGAGAATATCACGAAAAATATAGAGAGATAGCTATATAGGATGATGTGTTATCACTGCACCTTCCACGTGAATAATACAATTTATATAGCTGACATTGCACTCCCACTCTGCACACACACACACACACACACATACACCCATGTTTGGGTTAGCTTAAACACGATTGCATTAACTTCTCATAATTCAATGGTAGTAGAAAAACAAATATGACCTCACAAAACATATTATTATATAACCCCAGGACCACCTTCTAAAGGAGGTCCTGCAGCTTCATGGTTGTTCTACAATCGGTAGAACAAGCAGGCAGAGTCCAGTGATCCTTACAAAACTTACATATCATAGCATTTAAGTAAAAGAGTGTTTTAGACATAAATATCATAACACATATATTGATATTTTCCTTGTCTGATTTCTGGTCTTTCCCTTTTATGTCATTCTGGGAATTGCTGCTATAAGGGAAGACCTCATATCACTGAATCACACCCCTTTCAGGAAATGGTATTACCTCTCTCTTGTCAGTAAATCTATAAGATATTTTTTCCTTCCTTCAGTTGTGTGTTGTTTCTCCTTTACCCTCACAGTCATAGAATAGTTTCTCCTCCTTGATCTTATTTATAGTGTGAGTCATTAGGAGAAGATGGAGGCTGTCTGCTATACCCAGGTAGTGTCTTCAAGCCTAGCCCTTTCCTCTTCCCACCCACTCTGCCTTTGTGTAGGCCACCCTGTTGGAACCCATCCAATCTTTCCTTGAGTTTATCTTCTAGAGTGCTTCCCTAATATCCTCCTGTGCCACTCCCATCCCTCCCTTCCTCACTCACTCTGTCCCTCCACCTCCACCCGTATTCTTCCTACCCCCTTCCCCTGCCCCATCCCTCTGATTACCCTCTCACATCTTCCTCTGCATCCTCCTCCCTCACCCTTCCACTCTCCCCCACTCCCTCCACAACTGCCATCGCTACACCATCACCATCCATCATCACCCTCTATATCCCACGCCTCCTATTACCTGCTCCTGTGTGAGATTCACTAAATCTTGTAAAAATTCTCCTTACTTTCTTTCCCAGTGTGTGTGCAATTTCTGCTGAAAGTCACATATACTTTCTCCATAATTTGCAAAGGTTTTTCACCTTTAATCATAATATTTTTCTCTTTTAGTATAACTCTAGTTTGCAGTAGTGTTTTCTTTAATTAGTTTACTACAGTTGTAGTCAGTGTTATGCAGTTTTTTTTCCATGCCACTCAGTTGTATTACCCAGTCTTTCTCCTATGTAGATTCTTCAATATTCTCTGTATATTTCCTATCTTTTTATTTCTTTATCTGTTTTCTCCTTGTCTCTTCTCTTTTTCTTTTGTGAGGCTTTGTTTTCATATTGTCCCATGACTATCATTAAAGTCTTGACACATTCCATTTACCTCCTGAAGTTATCTGATCAGGAAGATAATCATGGGTTAGTTGTTCCTTCTTTCTTATTGGCATTATCTGTCCATCTTTTGAACCCTTTTTCAGTTTCGTCTTCTTCCTACTCCAGTTCACTTTCCCATACCTCCTGCTTTTCCCTTTTCCCTTATACATATTTGTCTGCCATTTCTTCCTGTTATGCTTATTGATTATGATCATCATATTCATTACACTGAACAGTGTTGTGATGTTAACCTGAACTCCAATGAATATGAAAAGTGTGAAATGTGACCGGAGAGGGAGCTCAAAGAACCTCCCTGTTAGACACTGTGATCAGGGGCCATTGATTAACCAACAGTGTTACATTTTATGGAATGGTATGTGTTTAAAGTGTCTAATCTTTCGTATGTGTTTCAGAAGTGTTCACTGATTTGATCGTATGATGAACATCTTTAATTTATTGTGCGAATTATGTACGTTGTCTTCACATTTGTGTCATTTCCTTATGTTTCTTGCAGAAGTGAAATATATCCTTATTTTCCAGGCCTTAATGGGTTTACTATTCCTTTTCCAAACATTTTTTTAGATCATTTGCTTATCTCCTCATGTTCTTATCTCTCTCCAGTTCTACACATTTTTTTCCTTCATACAGCTTATTTACCTTCCCCTCCTGAGCTCCTTACTTTTCTTCCTCTTTCTTTTTGAAACTTCTCAATTGTATATTTCTCATTCCCATCACTTTACTTGTCCTCCTCCTTTCCACCTTCAAAACACTCCCTTTGCACCCATCCTCTGCTTTTTCCTCTTCGCTTTCTCCTCCCCTGATCCTCAAGCACCTCTCCCTTCCCAAATTCTTGATGCTTCCTCTCCTCCCTTTCTCTTCTCATCTTCATCATCCTGGCTCCCTTACTCATCACCTGCTTCCTCCACCTCCCAATATCCTCAAATACTTCATCTCCTCACTCTCTTAGCTCCCCACCTGCTTCATCTTTTCTCCCTGTCTTCTACTTGCTTCATTTCCCACCCCAGCTCTTCACTTGCTTCCTTCTCCCTCCACAACCCCCCTTTTCCTTTTATGCCTTCTCAGGGCCCCAATTCTGCAACTATCCCTCAAAACATATCTTAGAAGTGCAGTGTCGTATATTCTTGTTATATCTTTGAATCACAATCTCTTCCTCCTTAGCATACATTTCCATTCTCGCTCTTCCTTAAACACCACATTCAGTTTTAGGGGATTATCTCATTTACTTTATTCTTCTTTATCTGTTCTTTGTCCTCACATAGCACCTCACTTGTTCATTCTACCTTTTTCCCCATAAATATGCAGGTTTGGGTAGTCCCTTGAAAACTTCCCTCTGAGCTTTACTAGGTAACCTTTATCTCTGAAGGATGGAGATGCCATCTCCCATTTTCTGGTGAGCAAAGTAGTTAGCAAATAAAACCATGTATAATCTTTTTAAGGTTTAGCATTAACTAGGATTCATGTTTGGGTTTGATGATGATGCCATTTCATATGTACAGTTAGTCATAATTGCTTTGGCTATTCTTTTCTTTAACCTGTAGGTTAGCTAGAAAGAACAAATAGAATTTGTTTGATTAAGCCTGATTCCAAGATTTTTCAATATTGCCATCTGCCAAGTCTCCTGTTGATTTTTCCTTCTAGGTTAAAGATGATGAGGTTGAAGCACCAACCTGAGCTGAAAAGTAGAGGCCAAACATAAGTTGTGTAATGATCCTAGACCCCAGATCATAATTCACATGCAGGATCATTCCATAGCACCTCTAGTCACCAAGTGAAAATGTCTCAAATTTTCTGTACAGTGACAATACAGGTTTTTCCTCTATCCTGATCTCCATGACCCAAAATTGAGCAGATTTATTTCAGATCTTTGGCTGCCACACTTCAGAATATTTACCCTGAAAACTTGCATCTTTAGCTCTGAATTGTGCAGTATTTTGTTAGTTTTTATATCCAGTCATTTCAATGAAAGATATGGAATGTTACCCCTGATTCCTTATATATCCCATAATTATTCTGTCTTTTAGTTCCTTACTATATGCTAAACTTTAGATCTTTCATCACTAGCTTTAGAAAATCAAATTACCATTACATCAAACTTCTTGAGATAATTGAATTTATTTATCCATACTCTTTATACGTCAAATTCCTAGCATGGGTTTACCTAGTTTACTGGTTTGCCATAAAAAGGTCTTTAGAATGAAAAAGTTATTTAAGTTGGCTTTAGCAGTCTAATCAAATAGATGTTATTAGCTAAAAAAATTTGTGCCTCATTCATGGTAGGTATTTATTACAGTCTAGCAACCCATAGCCATTAAACTCAGCAGTATACATTGATAAACAGGTTAACACAATAACTGACCATTAGTTTCAGGTTCATAAGATCAGATGTGAGAACTCTTGAGCAGATATGCTGTGCTGAATAATATTCTGTCATGTTGAAGTTTCATATTTGTAGTGTATTATTCGTGCAGCCTTCATTCATGGCAGAGGAAAAAGATGGCTCAGTGATGAGATATTGAAGTTACTGTAACTTATGTAAAACCTGAAAAAAGGATCACTGCAATTAATAGAAGCCTTTTTTGGCAACTAAAACAGTCTTTGCTTCTTTTTGGTCATAAAATCAAATAAACAGTGTAGTGTAATGGAATAATACATGATAGAAATGTAGAAATATATGTAAAAATCTCATTTCTTTTGCAAAAATTGCCTAATCTACTTGAATCTAATCTTACATTAGATTTTACTTCTTTTTTTCAGATCAGTTCAACAAATAGCTTATAGTGAACTATCAGAGGGTTTGTTCATACACTCCCACAGCAGAATATGCTTCTCATAATCTATTGACCTTGTTTGAACATTTCAGAGGACATGTTTATGTACTCTCGCTTCATGGATTACAGCCTCTCAGTCAAATGTACAGCCTTCATACCAAACATATTGGGCTTTGTCATGCTCTTCACGCTTGTTTCCCTTTATGGGCGCTTCCCACCCAACCAGGTTAGAAACTTAGTACCATAGCCTTTTTTTTATTTTATCTGGTACGAGAATGCATGAGCGGAGATGCAGCACTACTAGCTTTATTTTGTGTGGATGTATGACAATAAGTTGCACAATGCAGAATTTGTTTTGTCAGGATGTGTGCCAGTGTATAACTGAAAGACAGATAGTTTTAGTGGTTTTGTTGCACAGTACTGGTTAAAGTGACAGTTGTAATGCTTGATATTGTATTGTTTGTATTGATATTCTTTAACATACATACCAAACCTACTAAAACTTAATATTGGGATGTACTGTTCTTGTTGTTATGAATTATTCAGAATATTCATAGTTGTGAACCTTGCAGGTGAAATAGAGAAGAATTTTTGACACACAAAATTGGGTTAGTATTGTGTGAGAACTTCAAACTGCATTTAGTTCTGATATTGCCTTTATCATCTGGACAGATATGCTGTGCATGAAGCAGTTTCGTCAGTGAACTTCTTGTAGCAGAGTCTACAGTAGATTTGACCTGGGGATATTTTCTTATTTTGTCTGTCTTAGTGTATGCAGACAGTGCTTATGAAATAATGGTGGTGTAATGAATATCACTGGTTTGCAGCATCTCAGCTGGATGTGGGTGTTCACCACACTTTAAAATTCTGGTGTTGCACTTTGGTTAATTCCAGTATGTTGTAGATTGTATATCATTCATAAGGATTATTTCACTTTCTGAGCCTGACAGCAAGCCAAGGATACTAGTGCTCTTAACTCCAGTATAGGATTGATTTGAACAATACATGATATGGAAAGCCCTTCCATATCATTTAAAACCAGTATAATGGTCCCATTATCACTATTCACTGTTTGTCAACAACAGAGAACAAATTAGAAAAAAAATACATTGAAGAAATTTACCAACAATATGTTCCTACCCACCTTTAGTTAGTCTCACTGAGGAAGCAGGTCGACCCCTCTCTCCAGGTAAATCAATATAACTATAGTTGTTTATGCTAAAAGTTGATATGTATAGCAGCTTATACTTTTTGCATAACAGAAACAAGTTGTGGACAGGCATTATCTTCCTGATTAGTCATGCATTATCATATGCTTCTGATTTAGGGAAAATTTTTGGTGATTATTAAACATTGGCTGAATCATCTGATTCAAACTTAGCCGTAGCATTGTCTAGGCCTTAGATTTAATATCATTGTCTCACTGGCTAACTGCTGGCATGCAATCATTTGTGATGGTAAGATCATTAGACTAGAATTATATGGAAGGTTATTTCCATATGTATTGTCTGAGTGATCTCTGAACAAAATCCATGAGCACAAACATTCTTAGCTCACCCCTTCTAGGCTCAGGAAAAAGTTTCTCAGTTTTCAGAGCCCTTTTCCTCATTAAAACCTTTTTTACTGGTATAATTAACATCTTTTTCAGCTTTTATGAGCACAGGTAATGACACCATTCTTTTACATTCATAAAAATGAGATACTATAAATAAAAAGAAAAGTTGCTTCAGTCACTACCCTCATGAGTTCACTTGTGCTTCACCTAGATTAAACTTTTGAATTTTTTTCATTTTTGGTTCCACACCATTGTAATCTAAAGTTTCTTTTCAGCCTTGACACACAGTTGCATGCACTTTCAAGCATACTTGTTTAATCAGCAGGCACACCTACTTTGCCAAATGTTCACAATGACAGCACACCTGTTCTGCTTTTGTGTTGGATTTTATGCCATGTGTGATCTGTGCCTAGAATTCAGCACCATCTTAATGAAAGCAAGTGGTTAGATAAAATCTCTTATCTCATACTCGCACAATTAGCTCACTTGAAGGGCTAAGATGGGTCTCTGTCATGTTGGTCATTTCCCATACTAAGAGCATGTTGATACAAGCACGTTTAATAGATATACTTTATGTATAACTCTCTGAAAAAATAAGGGTGAGAGTATTCATTACTTCCTCCTCAGGAAAACATAATTTATAAGTCTGTTCCATCCTTATGATGTTAAAAAGATTTTATATGGTATTCCTGTTAACATAAAGGTGCCCTAAACAAACATTTTCAAACCAGTATTGCACACAGTCAGCAAGATATCTAACTCTCCAAGTGAGTAATGACACCTGCCAGCTGCTTGAGTCACAGCAACACCTGTACAGTAGAACAAAATGTGCTCGCAGTCTTATCCCAAAGAGTTATTTTTTTTCCCCCATCATGTCACATTTGTATAAATTCTAAATATTGGCAGAGCTGAGCTGTATCATAAAAATGCCCTCATACAATTTTTTGAAAATATAAGTGTATAAGATGAGACACATGTGAATTCACACAGTTGTTGGAAAACTTAAAAATTTTTTGATATGACAGCCACAGGTCATGATGGGTGAGACAAATGAAGTTTTCAGCTGCTTTCAGCTGTCTTGCCAGGCATTTGTATTATGTAATACCAATATGTCTTGTTGAGCAAGATGAGATTTACAGGTGTCTCATAACAAGCCTACGCTCTTGGATGTAGAAGCAATGTCTTTGTTTTGATGAGACATTTAACAGCACTGCTGAAAACACATAAAGTTTCACTGTTTAAAGTATGTTATACATTAAGTCTTTTTGATATATTATATAAATCAAATGTATTTACTGAATGTGGGTGTTGATACAATATGAAATATGTCAAAGTCTTGATTTCAGTATACCAAATTAGGTAGTCTGTCTTTGACAATGAATATGGATAGTGCTGGATTCATGCAAAATTCCTTATTTTTTAGTGTGATTTATGATTAAATGAGCTCATTCTGAATCTGAAGACTTGTTGCTTTAAAGAACATTTTCTTATCCAATTGGCTGGGAAAGTAATTGCTCTTGTCTTGTGTCATTTAGAATATTAGTTGGGTACTCAAGTTTAGAATTGCACCACATGAGAAATTTTTAGTGATTAATCAAAATTGATTAGTGCTATGTAGTGGATTACTTTTGACAACAGATTTTTCTAAGACACCGAAACTCATTAGGTATCTCCAGTTTGATATATATGTGAGATATTAAAGGCAGGTGGGACGTAATGAACCTAATAATTATTGTTTATATGTTAGATTCATATCTATTAGATCTGTCACTCAGTATTTATAGATTAGCACACTTTTTTGTATTTGAGCCAAAGAGCTTGAAGCTGTGCCTTCTATAAATATTTATATGCTGTAAGCAAGCACTGTTGAGCTTTGAAAAAGTTTTGAAAGGAATAATTATCAACTCACTTAAATTGTGTAAAATGTCCATGAAAATCTGTTTATTAAAAGATGAGTACATTTCACAAGTGAAATAGTTGTTGACATGTGATCTTGTAATTGTCATATGTATCAGAATAAGCTTTACCTCATGAGGGTGTACGTAGAGAGGGTCATGAGAGGGACCTTCTCTGCCCCATCGCCCTTACACCATCTCACGCCCTCGTTTCTCCCCCTCACGCCCACCAGTTGCACCCCAAGGCTCGCCCACGCCCACGAAATACCCGAAACCCCTGAGTTTGGGCGTCATATGTGTCTGTCAGGTCTGCTATATACTCTTTATAGTGGTCTTGAGCCTCTTAGCTGACCCTCTTAGTTATGTCCTCCCTAGAACCCCCATAAGCTTTATAGATCCTGCCATCTTCTACTTCACTAGATTTATGGGACATTAAAATGCACTAGATTCATGGTCCTTAAAGACGAAGAGGACAGGCAATTGTTTTAAATAATATTAAATATAATTCTTAGACGTAAGCTTGAGTTCACTCATAACATTTCTCCTTTGATTCTTGATTGATCATCGTGTCTTGGGTCTGTTATCTTGATCAGAATGTCTTAAGAATTGCCTTTCCTATAATGCTTTTTTCTTTTTAACTTACTTCTCTTGACCTGTAGGAGTACTGGACAGGATGCAATGAATACTGCTAACCTGTTCCCCTGCTGTGAACCTGTGCATGATCGATAGTGACTGAGGTACTAAAAATGCATGATAAATATATTTATGCTGCAAGGGTAGATAGATGAATTCTTAAAGAATCCATGGATGTGTCAAAGTTTTTCTACTGTTTAGATTTATATTTTGTGTATTATTGTAATAATGAAACTGTGTGAAAGGAATTATCCACCTCTTTTAAGTTTTCAAAGGTACAGTTGCTAATGTATCTTATCACTTCCCAATGCATGTGTGTGGGTGACATATGGAACCTCTTTTCAGTATTTTGCTGGATCCTTAGTCACTGATTGGTGCTGCTGAAGCAAAATGACCTATACTTTTTTCATTGATCCGTGGTCACTGATCATTCCTGGAGAAGCACATTGACCAGCATCTTGTTCTTTGTTCTGTGATTACTGTTCTCTATTGGTGAAGCACACCTTTGTCATTGGTCCATGGTCACTGATCATTGTTGATGAAGCACTGGTTAATATTCTGCTTGCTGATTTCTTATCGGTGGTTGCAGTTTTTGTAGTGCTGATGAGCTCCTTGATTCTGTATTTAACTGTGGGTTGTTGTTAATGAAGCATTGGAAAGCACCTTGATTGTTGACTGTTGGTAATGATGAACAGTGATTACTGTCTGTTAATTTGCGATCACTGTTAGTGAAGCACTGATAAACACCTTTGCCAGTAGTACTTGATCAGTGACTGCCATGGATGATGCAGTGATGAGCACCATCATCATTGATTCTTGATCTCAAGTTACAGTTTATGAAGCACCTTAGAGCTGGTTCTTGATCACGAGTAAGTATTTATGATTAAGCTTGCCTTGCAATCAGGGAAGCTTTGTTTAAGAATTAGCCACATGAAATTCCATCAACAGAAAGCAAATGATCATTGATAATTCTGTTTCTAATTTTTCAGATTAGCCATCTCTCTCTTTTCGTCCATAGCATTTTGCACACTCGGTAGCCATGTATTTATTTTTCATTTATTATACCTGATCACTGTTTCCTGCATCATCAAGGTAGCGCCAGGAAACAGACAAAGAAAGACCCATCCACTCATATACAGACGTATATACATACATGCACATATATGCACAATACATATATATACATACCAACATATACACATGTACATATTCATACTTGCTCACCTGCTGAGACGACATGGGCGAGTATAATAAGATATATATATATATATATATATATATAAGAAAGGGGGCGACTGTGTTGTTGATTGGTTGGTAAGAATATTCAATGTATGTTTGAGTCTTGGTGAAGTGCCTG
>JAYMFT010173423.1:0-12182 GCA_038088735.1 Panulirus argus
GAAACACTTCTGGTCCCTGGCATTTCGGATACGGGATACTCAACCTGTATTAAATAACAAATCTCTGCAACTGATCATGGGAAGTACGTGAATGTGCCAAGGATGCTGAGAATATAAAAATCTCCGAGGACAATACCATTTCTAAGCCCAGGCAACTGCAGATTCACCTCCATACTCTGACTGCTTCATCAACAACCACACCTTATTTCCTTCTTAAAGTATTATATTGCTTAAGTTGCTCCCATTTTCTTTGTGTCTTCCTCTCCCCCATGACTACTGTACATACTCCACACCTCTAATACCTACTTACCAACTCCTGTGTCTCATATCATATTTCTCAATCCATTCTTTACAAAGTGCATAAAGTGTTTTCTCCATCCTTCACAAATTTTATTGTTTGTCAAAATCAGTCTTTCAAACGTATCTCATACACTCTCGCTATCCACAGTCCTCCTTTCTGCACGTATTTATCGTCTTTCATAACAACTTGTTATTGTCTCTTAGATTTTTATTAGTACATGTTCCCGGTATCATATGTTTTCCTATTATTCTGATTCATCCTCCTTTTATTACTGTGTTGTTAAAGTCTTTATAATTCACATTTCTTATCCTCTACCCATCATTGTTTTCTGGAAGACTCAGCGCCGTCCAAGTCAATATTTTGTCTTCAACTAAAGTCCTTACATCACGTCTTCCACGCTGTTCTTTTCGCACATGCTGTTTTCACAGTGCCACGAACCTTTTGGCAGCGTCCACGAATACACACTCCATGTTTCCCCACAGTACATCATCGTCAAAGCTTACTGCTTCATCCATATTTCTCCGCTTCTCGTTCAACTTTTCAAAAATTTAGAAGAAACAAAATGACTTGAAGAGCCATTTAAGCCCAAGATAAACATCAGGTAACAGTAAATAGTGGGCAGCTAACTTAAAACTGGGTAGGAACATGAAAATAATTAGAATCCATGAAAAGAAGACTGTAAGGGACTTTTCAAATCCTGACAAGCAACACTGGTTTATGATACTGTTGACCGTGTATTAGTGGGACCTTGGCAAATGTTTCACATGTGACGGACTGGGGTTAGTTAAGTGGTAGTATGTTAGGGAAGATATTGGCTTACTTTTCCGCAGACGGTTGGTTTTGGACCGAAAATATATCTTGTGTTTAGGTAGTTGTGCCTTTATTTTCATCTCTTTGTTTGTGGTGCAGCTGACCCAGGATGGTATGCCAAGAAGAAACTTGAGACAAAGTATTGTCCAGCTGATACAATAGTTTAGTGGATTTCATATCACAGGAAAGGCAGGTACATGCATTTCCAATGACGGTCGAGGAAATGAGATATATGGCTATATGAAGAAAAGTGAACGCAATACCAAGTACAAATTTCTCTCCAGTGATTGATGATATTAAAGATAAACCAGGTATGATACGTATGTACTTCCTCATGACTCCAAATATCTCTCGAAAATAATCAGGAATTCCGAATATGAGAACAGCAGCCATACGGTATCCCCTTATATCAAGCCTTCTCTCTCATGCGATGTCTCCTTATTCAAAAGAAAACTTCGTTCACGAGTCAATAATTTTTTATGATTTCCTCATTTTATTCTTTATCAGTCTTACCAGTTTCAAGTAAAGTATAAATCTACTTTTGTGCATCATTTTCCTGTGCTTGTCAAAATGCTACATATATAGTTCTCAGTTCAGAAATAGGTCCAAAGGCTCCCGACGCGTCACAATGACTATAATGAATTTTCAGGTTCGCAGTCATTGGAATGATAGCAAATGGTGATTGTAGTCCAAATACAAGGGCCATACATCCAGCGAGAGTGTACGAAGTCTTGAAATTACGTTTCACACCTGAAGAAAGTGTTAAAGATTTATCGGATGGTTATTATAACTTGACCTTGACGGTCTTGATGACTGACGGTTGATAGGCCTAAAGCCCAAATAACCAACCAACCAACCTCTTCCTTTATGATGGCACTAATCTGAAAAGTGACGATCCTTACATCCTGGAGTTACTGTTGTAGCTGGTTGTTAGATGAGCTGTGGACTACATCTGAAAAGCAAATCTTGTAAAAACACCTGAAACAGTATATACACGATTTTCAAGTTACCAAAAACATACCTAGCATTGCGAAATTAAATTGTGTAATGGGCCCTCAGTTTCACAGGACAGACACATGGTTAACTTATTCCATCACGATATATACCGGCGGAAAAACAAGTAAGTTCTAAAATACCACATGATTGTACGTACAAATGCAATATAACAGGAAAAACAAGCTGAGGTATAAGCTTACATTCTCTCCCAGTAACCAGAGATTTAAGTGCAACTTCAATTTTTCTCCTTCGCTTAGCTTTACCTTCACATCTTTCACTGCCATGATCCTAAATACTAAAGTTCCACAGCTTCCAGTCCTTTATTCCACAAACTAACATTAAACTGTGATCTCCCAACCCTATCTAAAACTGGCTTCATGACATTTACCGCGCTCATTCTCAAGATCATCCTCCAACATAAATCACAGAAACGGGCCATTATTCCATCCCGCTGTTCTTCTGATGTAGTTACTACATACGGCTACTTTGGCAATTTCCAGTCTGCTACTCCATGATGAGACATTACACCACGACCACTCTAATCTCACTTTCATCTGAAGTAACTCATCTTCCATGAAAATACTGAATGATCATGGTGTTATCAAAGAATCTTGACGCGCTCCCTTGTTCCTTTCAAACTGTTCATACCACAACTTACTCTCGCATGGGAACTACTTTTCTTTAAAACCCACTTCGATATTCAGAAGAATACCATACACACCATAAAGTCAGAACAACCCAGGTATCTTGCCTATTCCTTTTGTTGTATGCCTTTCTCATCCATTGATGCTGTATCCGCCCTTTCATTCTCTATACTTTCTCCTCGACTTTTTTGAGTGCAAAACTCCTGTCTACACATCCTCTTTCACTTCCTTAACCCCCGTCTTCTTTTTCTTCAGCAAGGGCTTCATAAGAGCATAAGAATATGAGAACTTAAACAGTTAGGCCACCGCAAGAGGCCTTTTGGCCCATGCCAGGCAGGTCCTGAGTTTGTCCACTCTACAACCAACCGGCTGATCCCATAAACACATCCAATCAGCCTTTAAAACTACCTAAAGACCTAGCTTCCACTACTCTACCGGGCAATCTATTCCAAAAATCTGCTACCCTATTCCCGAATCAATATTTACCCACATCTGACCTGTATCTATTTTTTTTTTTTTCTGACTTAAATCCATTATTTCTTGCCCTATTCGGTGGCGCCATTCTAAGAACTTTATTCACGTTACCTTAGCCTATTAAAAACTTCAATCATATCTCCTCTAGTCCTCCTCCTCTTAAGTTGGTGTAAGTTCAGCCTTTTTAACCTTTTCTCATGAGTGAGGCTTCTAATTCCAGGGATTGTTTTTTTCATTCGCCTTTGTACTCTTTCTAAACAATCTTTATAAACTGCATAGACAAAGCCCAAAAATGTACCGCATAATCCAAATGTGGTCTCACCAACACAAGATAAAGTTGCAATAATACTCTAGGACTTTTATTGCTAACAGTCCTATTCCTGAACCCTAACATCCTATTAGCCTTATTACGCACTTCAATACATTGCTGCCAGGGCTTAAGATTTCTGCTCGCCAATATTCCTAAATCTCTTTCGCATTCTGTTTTACCAATAGTAATATTGTCCAGTTTGTAATTAGTGTTCCTGTCTTCACCTGCACTAAGAGTTCTGCATTTATCTATACTGAATTCCATTTTCCATGTACCCGCCCACTCTGATAATCTAAGTCCCTCTGCAATTCACTGAATCTTCTGAATCTATTACGGCCCAGATTTTTGTATAATCGGCAAATTTGCTTAAGTCGCTGGTTATTCCCATATCCAAATCAATGATATATATAGCTAACAAGAATGATCCCAAGACTGACCCCTGAGGAACACCGCTGGTTACATTATCCCAGTCCGATATAACTCTTTTGATGCATACCTTCTGTTTTCTGTCAGCAAGCCACGCCCTAATTCAATTAGATACACAATTCCCGATGCCGTGAGTCGCTATTTTTCTGAGCAGACGCTCGTGAGGTACTCTGTCAAAAGCTGACTTATGTCTAAGTATACAGCATCATAACTCGTACCCTAATCAACAATTTCAAATGCTTTGTTAAAGAAGGAGAGAAGTTTACTGAGACATGACTTCCCTTTTGTAAACCCATGTTGTGAATCTCTAATGAGATCATATTTCTCTAAGTGTTCCCTTATTTTACCCGCTATTATTGGTTCAAAAAATTTTCCCACAATAGATGTTAAGCTGATGGGATGATACTAGAGGCAATTGATCAATCTTCTTTCTTAAAAATGGGAACGACTTTTGCTGTCCTCCATTGCTTAGGACTACGCATACCGTGCACGTTCTCAGTTGTGATAAGGAGACTTATTCGTCTGTATTTTTGACAGTCACATTTACTAACCTCTCCTCTTTACAGAGCCACAATTACTGTTTTTGTTCAGTTATCAGGTACTTGAACTCCATATCATATTTCCATAAAATTGTTTTTTCCATCTTTTAAAGGTTTTACTGCATTTCTTACTTACTTAATAAGAAGTTACCAACACAGAATGAATAGATACCCATATGAAATATGCGATTAGAAAATTAAGTTGTGAAGTCAATAGCGTGTCTTTTAAACTTGAGGAATTGACCAAAAATGGCTATGTCCTCAAAATTTATAGCAAAATCTAAATGAGCGCCAAATGCAAAGCAAAAGAGACATTTGAAAGATGTTATCAAAAATACTGTTGATTATTGCAGTTTAAGTGACAAACTAATTCTAATCAAATATCTTATGAACCCTCAAGATGTGACGCATTCAGATGACAGACAGACTTATTCCAGATATAGTCCTGTTTGAAATCACGAAGTTTATCAGTTCAGCTCCCCTGCTGAAATCTGTACACTTAAATGATCTGCTATTTACAATGGAATGACTACAAAACCTACAAAATGATTATCTAGACGTTTGCATTGCACTTACGAAGGGGAGTCATCAAAAGACACGCAACGCACACATAAATGCAAGCCAGCTTTACGGCAGCTAGTGAAAAATGCAAAAATACTCATGTAGTTTACCCATGTAAGCAGAATACAATCGTAGAAGCCATTTGCAAATGAGACACTAAAACCTTTTTCAGCGTACAAGTCCCAGGATCACAGAGAACATTAAAACTATTACCCAACAATTATCCCGACAGAGGGCGGCTCCACACTTCTTATTCTATCTTCACCCCGAAAAAAGGCTAGAATTCATGGACTATGGAGATGACTACATATGTGGGAAGTACCAGTGTCGCTGGCAGACGTGATAGTAACATCAATATTAGAGATCGTTATTTTGATTACCTTCAGATGTGGACTACCAACTTCTGCAGTTTCTCACTCGAATCAGCCACCAGTGCTGTATCATCGGCGAACAACAACTGACTCACTTCTCAGGCCCTCACATCCCTAACAGACTGCATGCTCGCCCCTCTCTCAAAAACTCTTGCATTTACCTCCTTAACCATCCCATCCATAAGCAAATTAAACAACTATAGGGACATTACGCACCCCTGACGCAGACGACCTTCATTGGGAACCAATCACTCTTCTCTTTTCTTATTCGTACACATGCCTTACACCCTTGATATATACCCTTCTCTATGTCCCTCTTAAAGAGAGGGATATTCCCAGTCACCTATCCTTTTTCAAATAATGACACCAAAAGCTGTTTACCATTTCCATTCATATTACTGAATACTCCACCCCCCCCCCCCCCGTCATAACCTGAACTGCCACATTACGTACGTTCACATTAAAATCACCCATCACTAATACATGTACCATTACCCAGTAATTGCACCTGTTCCCAGTATATGAAAACGTACCCCTAACATGCCTCTGTACCCTATACATTCATTTTTGTCCTATACATGTAAATGAATATTGTATATGCACCTGTATCCTGTACATTCACTCTTGCCCTGTACATGCATGTATACCCTGTACTATCACATATGCTGTGGATATGCACCTGTACTCTCTACATGTAACTGTACCCTGTGCATACCGCTGTACCCTATTTATACACCTGAACCTTGTACATGCACCTGTACCATGTACATGTATCTGTACTCTATATATGCCGTTGTACCCTTTACATGTAGCTGTACCCTTGTAAGTAAGCCCGCACCCGGAACATGCACCTGAACCTGTACATGCACCTGTACCCGGTACATGCACTTGTACCCTTTAAATGTACCTGACCCTGTACATGCACCTTTGCCCTACTTATGTACACCAGTACCCTTTGCATGCACGTGGACAGTGTGCATTTCCATTGTGTGTGCACCTATACTTTGCACATGCACCTCCATCCTGTATCTGCCCTTCTTGCCTGTACCTGTTCCTGTGCTTGTTCCCTGTAACTGCGCATGTACCCTGTGAATGCACCTGTACCCTGCGCAATGCACCTGTACCCTACACATGCACCTATACCCTTTATATGCACCTGTGTCTTGTACATGTACCTGTGTTCTGTACATGCCCCTGTACCCTTTACCTTCATATGCACCCTGTTCATGCGCCTATTCCCTAAACCTGCACCTATACTCTGCATATGCAGCTGTATTCTGTGCATGGATTTGTACCCTATACATGCAATGTACCTTTTACATGCATCTGTACCTCGTATTGTCGTCTGTACCTTGTTCACGTACCTGTATCCTGTACATGCCCTGTACCTTATACGATCACCTGTACCGTGTTCATACAAGTCTCTTGCAAATGCACATGCCCCCTATACAAGTACTTTTACCTGATATATGCGCATATACATTGTACATGTACATGAAACCCGTACCTCTAACAGTATGCTGTGCATATCTCTGTACCCTGTATATGCATCTGTACCCTGTGCATTCCCTCATGCCCTGCATATGCTCATGTACATACCTCTGTTTCTTTTACATGCAGCTGTGTGCTGTAGATGGCCCTATGCCCTATGTACCTGTGCTCAGTATATGTGCATATCATCTGTATATAAAACTATACCATTTACAATTTGGGTCAAACAGACGGCTTTCTATTCTTAGCAGGGCTGGACCTAAACCATAATAACACGTTAGACACATAACTCGCTTCTTTCAGCTTCATTCTGGCCACCATTACAGGCTGTCCTGAGGCAGAAGGTGATGCCTGCAGCCAAAACCCGACCACAGTTAGATAAGAACTTCCCGGAAAATCCCACAGGAAGAAGCGTCCTCTCTGTCACTTTTTCGTTAAGTTGAATAAGGCAACTTGAACCAGACGTGACGACATTATTTCTTTTGACAGATGCAGAGTAGGTATAAATTCGCACGAGCTTCGACACAATACCGTCCTGTCATCAGCCATATTCGTGAACTGTACTGTACGTAGAAAAACAATTCGGCCATATCAGATGACCTAGTCATATGAGCGCGTTGTTCAGCATATGTGAGTTTAAGGGTGCAATTTGGTATGCTATGGCAAATAGGGTATTTTCCGCACATTGCTTACGTACGTTTTCAACAAGCAACAGCTATTTATAAATATGATATAAGGGGGGTCTATTTCGCGGCCTCAAGTACCACCTCCTCATTGGTGATTAATTCAGTCTCGTGGAAATCTATCAAATGAGCGTTATCGGAGGAGAAATGTTCTCAGATTTAGAATGATGCTCTGGTACCTGTGTCCATAAAGTTGCTTATTCTAGTAACGCTTTTAACTAAAATAGCCAAAGGCAGTCATCAAATCACTTAGCGACTTGACGTTCCCCCTTACCGCGGTAGGAAGAGAAAGACTAAGATTGTGTGTGTGACAACCTCTCGCCCCTGTTGGAGGGTAGGTCAAACGCTCCACCCTTAATGGTAAAGGCCCACAGACACCAAGGTTGCATTAGCTATCATGCGCCGCTGCGAGGCGTGCGATCTCCTCCAGCAGATGGTCCGGTAATGACCACGAAAGTTCCAGACTTTACATTAACCTGGGAAACGGGTCTGCCTGGAAGGAAGCTCCGGACGTGCTGTTCCACATACACAGCTCACGCTCGAGTTACAGTTTACAGAATAATATCACGTCTGTTATTATACTGATCTTGGAGATAAGGAGGCCCTCAAGCGCTTTCATTTTGAGGCGTTACGTACATGCAGTTGAGGTTTCGTTGGCGATTGACTACATCTTTCTCTGCAGTTTCCCACACGATGGCTGACGTGAGCAATGCAGTCATAGGCGGCGGATAGGTCCATTTACCACTGGTCAACAAAGTTTTTATTCGTTTCTGTCCCACAAACTGAAATAAGTGGACCTTATAGTACTTTTAACGCTGAATTCGAATCTGCTTTTAGAATATTTCTATCAGGCATGGTTTTCAAGTGACAGAGCAATCAAATTTTACAATAAGTGTATAGTACTCATTCATAAATAAGGCTGGTATTACACTTAAAAAATTTGCCTCTAAGATATAAAAGTGCACGATTGTCTGCCAATATTGAGGGACTCCACTTTCCTTGGTGCCGCTTTTCCATGCCCAAGATTTTTCCTAGTAAATCTTTCGCCGTGCTCATTCATCACTGACTGCCCCCAAGATCTTCCGGGAAAAAGTCTATGTGCGAGTCCACACAGTGGATTTTTAGACTCAAATTGCATCCCAGAGCTTTATATGAGGTCAACAGATCTATTACATCACAGTAAATTTCAAATCTGTGATTCCTCAAAAAAATCTTTGCAAACTCTCTTAAATGACAGCCATGCAGTATTTTTCTTTTTTTTTCAACTTCATTTAGCTCTTCCTCGAACTTTTCATCTCGAAGCAGTTCCCTGATCTGTGGTCCTACAAAAATACCCTCCTTGATTTTTGCACCACTGACTCTGGGGCACTTGTTCCTCAAATATGTGAATCCATGGCCAGTTTTATCCATACCTTTGACGAAGCTCTTCATCTACCCGAGCTTAATGTGCAAAGGAGGCAGATCAATTTCCTCAGGATCGACAAGAAGAGGACTGGTGACATTCTTCTTCCATGGAGTCAGTGATATTCGTTTTGGCCAGACTTTCTTTACATAATGATTTTTCTTGTCCTGGCTGTCCCACTCACAGAGGAAGCAACAGAACTTCGTGTAACCAAGTTGCATTCCGAGTAAAAGTGCCACAATCTTTAGGTCACCACATACATCCCACTTAAAGTCGCCATACTTAATTTTTTTCCAAAAGAAGCTTCATGTTATCATACGATTCCTTCATGTCAGCTGCGTGTGCCAGAGGAACGGAAGGGAATTTATTTCCGCTGTGGAGTAGAACCGCATTGAAGCTTAGTTTCGATGAGTCAATAAACAAGTGCCACTCACCTGTGTTATATCCCTGGCCAAGTGCCTCCATAACAGAACGAATATCATTGCAAAACACCAGGCCATCTTCAAGGTAGAAAAATCCTTTGAAAACAACACGGCGATCACGATTACAACAAACTTTAGATCCATTCTGGAGAAGATTCCAGTCATCTAACCTGGAACCAAAAGAGTTCGGCTTGCTTCTTAGACAAATTTAGATCATTATTAGGATCTCCTTGACTCAGCATGTGTGGTTCACATGAAGAACAGTTTGCTTCAAATGTTGAATCCATATTGTCCTCTACTTGGTCTACTTTCTCATCACCAGACTCATCGTCGCTCAGTGTCATGTTTCTTGGAGGCTCTGGCACAGGTAATTCCTGACTGTGAGGTACTGGCCTCACAGCAGATGGTAAATTAGGATATTTAAGAGTATGCGTGGATCTGGACGTTGTACCATTTACAATTGCCATAGGAATGGCAAAAGGCATACGGCGTGACCTTTTGCCCATGCTGTGAGAAGCTTGACACATTTGACACAACAAATATAGGGGACCCATCTTTTATGCTGGTCACCCTTTTTACAACCAAAGTAATGCTCAAAGAATTTTTTAATGAGGGTGTGTGAAAGAACGTTTTTGCGATATGAATGTCAAAACACCGTAGATGTAGCAGAAAGAATTTGGACTATTTACACAGTCTCTCGGCATCATAATAGTGGATGGGGTATCAGCATAACACTTGAATACACAAAAGCACAATCTGTCAACAAAGTGGAAAAGACACTGTTTACACCAAAGTACAAACCCAAGTGACCTCACGTTTGATAGTGACAAACACAGGTAGATTTTTCGGGAGCGGAAGAGTTATACAGCATCTAATTACGCTACCACCACACATTGCTAAGGCTAAGTTTGTCAGTTCACTTAAATCACGGCTTGACATATACTTGCATGATATCAGCTCTGAGTGAATAATCCTGTGAAATGATAAACTTTTACTTCAGCTTTTTATTTTCTATATAGATGAACGGCAAAAATGTTTTCTTCCAAGAGCGTCCGGTTGTTTAGACTTGATTAGGATTTGTTTTTCATTCGTCCTTCGGAATAAGATTCCTTCCTTTATAGCTATCTTCCTACTGGTTGAGGAGCTGGTGGAATTACTGTGGGAGGCGAGGGAAAATCTTCTACTTTACTAACCTGCCTCCATCTACACATACTTGGATTATGGATTGCTACGTCAGCCCTCAGCAGATAACTTTGCCATAGACCACGAGACATTTCTACGGTTATTTCAAAGACGGTGAATCTTGTTCTGGTCATTTTACACGGCGCCAGTCGGTGTTCCGTAACTTACCAAGACTTTACGACACCTAATCTAACCGTAATTGTTTATGGACGAAAATCTCGGCTACACACCATGTAACAATAACTTTCATATTACAAACGTCATATCTCCTTAGGTCATCTTACAAATTGGAATTCATCAGTATCAGTTGGTGAATTTGGTTAGTTTGGTGCTGTGGACACGACTTCTTTTGATCCAGTTTTTTATAACAAATTTGGTTATGGCGTTGCAGAAGGAAACAAAAGGAGTGAATATTAATAGGTTGACTTAGTGAAAATTTACTTTTGTTTCCCCATAAAGTTCTCCTAAAGAAAATGAAGAAAGAAAGAAAACGTACTTCCTGGGTGACTTATGGACTATATTTTGTCAAAATCATAGACAGTGAACATACGTAAATATCTAACGAGGATGAACCGTAGTATATTAATAAATACTTATTTTCAATATGGTCTCATTATGTTTTTAAAAATGATTAATGATACAGAGCTAAGAACAACAATGAGAGTTCAAGATACAATGTAAAAGAACTAGAGATACCATACAAACACATTAAGATAATTAGTAACTAATTCCATAAAGAAAAACGATTTGACACGTTCTCCGCCAATGGGACAACCCTCCTGCTTTCTGTTTCCTTCCAAAACGTTCCCATGGAGCAAATATGGGTATCATTTCCGTTTCGGACATCCAGCGAATTTAGGTAAGGTCTGTTAACTTGATATGTATGTAACTGATTTCTAAATCTTCCACAGTATTCTGATAGCGTTTTTTAAAGATTATGAAATCATTATTTTGTTATCTGCTTGTGTCATCAATTGTTTTGAATGTGTTATGAAGACCACATCGGAAATAAGTATTTGTACAGACAATATGTGTTATTCCCGGTGAATTATTCAGGTATGTTCAATGTTGGTGCATTTTGCCAAAATAGTTCCTCACGTTACATTCCGTGCCAATATTCCAGCAACATTGGACAGGTCAATGATCACTTGCGGAGGAGTAGGGGGGTAGGGGATGTCATGGGACGTGTTACACTTTGTTATCAGGGGGGTGTGGGTGTAGCTGACTGTTATGTAACATACTCAATAGTTTTAATAGAAATAAAGCTGTGATATTCTCATACAGTTTAATCGGACATACGTTTTATGTGTACGTTTTACCACACTACACAGCCTATACACAGTAAGCATTTGTTATATATAACTAGTTCAGTCTACCTTCCACACGGGAATATATGAGCTGCTGATGACATTATAGGTAAACCATCTTCACCACAGTTTGATGTTGCTTGTCCGGACAACCACTCTCTCTCTCTCTCTCTCTCTCTCTGCATCTGTCGTTTTACTCTCTTTCTCTCTTCCCCTCGCACATCTTCTGAAGAATCGAACCATTTTCCTTCCCTGTTAACTCA
>JAYMFT010173434.1:0-2500 GCA_038088735.1 Panulirus argus
TATATATATATATATATATATATATATATATATATATATATATATATATATATATATATATATATATATACTTTTCAATTTTGTACATCAAAAACTTTTAAGATTTGACTTATGATTTCCACTCAAATAGCCATCGCAAACTTGGCCAGTTCAGTATTCTGTTTGTAAAGCAGTGACTCTTTTTATTGTAATCGTAATCACTGCTGTCGTGAGCCTGTTGTCAGCAGCTGAAGGAGTCAACATATGAGGTGTTGGACGACGTCAGCGGTTGAAAATGTAATTGGGATGAGTTGTGAGGAAGATAAGGTTGAGTGTCAGGAGATGGTAGAGTCAGCATCTAGATCATGCAGCCTGCTAGAGAAATCTATAAAGTGAAGACGCGATCAGAAGAGAGTTTCAGCGGAAGGTGGTCAGCAGGTGTGCAAGCAGGCTAATGTATCAGTAGGCGAGAGCAGGGGAAGACATAGGCAGACGAAAGGATTCAGGTGTCAGTTAGCAGGAAAGTTTCTCAGCAGTCCAGTAGCTGGAGACTTCAGTAGGTAAACATATCGTCAGCTGAAGGTATGAGCTGAAAAACGTATTTGTAAATGAGTGGTTCTTGAGGCAAGCCGCAATCCGAAGTCGTATCGTGGAACTTTCAAGCGCCGGTTAGCTTCCGTACAAGCGATAGTTAGGTAGGAGTAGAGTGTTAGTATTGGGGTGCATGACTTCGAGTGGTCTGTGGGTAGGAAGTGGACTTCGAGGTTGTGGCCGGGCAGTTCGGAGCTTGATATTATGTGAACCACGAGAGCTGGATGTGTTGTGGAGAGGTTGTACCACAAGAGGTAGAAGGAATGAGACGCACGGACAAGACACAGACTTCAAGGCAGAATAATGGGGAAACAAACAGACAGACAGATTTTGCCACTGAGCAGGGCTAGCGCTTTGCGAGAGAGAGAGGGAGAGAGAGAGAGAGAGAGAGAGAGAGAGAGAGAGAGGGAGGGGGTGGGAGGGAGGGAGAGGTTGGTGCTGAAATACATCAAACTTTTCATTTGTCGAAAGCTTGTATCACACAGTATTTCTGGGAAGCTTGCCGTCTGACCACCACCACCACAGGGTATCCTCACGAAGTGTCCCCCCCAATATATATATATATATATGTATGTATGCGCCATGTAGCAGGTGTTCTGTACGGTAAAATCAGAAACATTTTTTTCCTACAGTAGATGCAACATTTACCCATGTCGCGCCATATGTATGACTAATCCATTATATTAATTGAATTCAATTTCAACATTTTATTCCGTATGTAAAAAGAAAATAAGAAAAGGGATCCTAGTGCTGTTACGAGGTACCCCTGTACATTCATTATATCTTCTTAATTAATGTTTTTGATATATCATTTCAGTAATTAAATCCCGATGAACATAAAAAAGTCAAATCATTGCATTTGAATTAATTAAATCCGCTCACGAGAAACTGCAGACGTAGCTCATTTTTCTTTTTTTATGCAAATCGATGATGGAATTGTGAGGTGTAGTAGCGTATTTCTCCTCTTTTTTTATGGTAATCGGTGATGGAATTGTGAGGTGTAATAGCGTATTTCTCCACCTGAGGAATATTAAACTGCTGAATGTAGCCTAGGAGTCTACTATACTTTACCGGTCATAAGGCGCCATTGGCTGTGTTGTGAAGATGCTTCCTAGGGCAGTTCAGGAGGTCTTAAACACTCCGGGACCCGAATTTGCCAAGTCTTCTGTCGCGTGTCTCATATTCGTAAATGAGTGAGGGAGCAATACAGTGTTAGATCTCAAGCACGGTATGGGATGATTGCTTAAAGGCTTCGTGTGTGAATGTCTGCCATATTTGTTGAGATGCTCGTTTTCTGTTGTTTTCTTTTGAGCCTTTCTCGCGAACACACCGTAAACCAACTTTGTGCCTTCTAACTTTTTTCCCCACAGTAATCTGTGAGTTTATGACATCTTCCTCCGCTATCACAGACAGCCTCGAAAGTACGGACCCAGTGATAAATTTATGGTAGTTTTTCCCGCCCTGCATCTTATTACGTTAGCCTTAGTAATAATTTCCCAGTTACTTTCACGTTAGTTTCTTAAACTCTAAGCCAGTTTTTTGGGGAAAGAATATATAAATCATAAATATTATTCCAGTTTTTAAAGGGAAAAAATCTATTTATCAGAAATTGTATGCCAGTTTTTAAAGGGGAAGAAACCATAAATTAGAAATTTTCTGCCAATTCTTAAGGGGGAAGAAACCACGAATTAGAAATTTATCTACCAGTTTTTAAGTGGAAGAAACCATAAAGCAGAAAATTTTCCCCAGTTTTTATGGGAAAGAAACCACAAATTACACTTTTCTACAGTTTTTAAGGGAAAGAAGCCATAAATCAGAGACTTTATCACCCCATCTTAAAAGAGAGGAAACCACTAGTCGGAAATTTTCATTGATTCTCTTTTCACTTGAGTTGCTTTACGGGGGCTGGTGGCGAGACTTCCTGGCCCAG
>JAYMFT010173434.1:7500-26168 GCA_038088735.1 Panulirus argus
CGCATGGAACGACGGGTAGATGGATGAAGGTGTTGAGTGCGCTTTCGCGCGCGCGTGCGTGTGTGTATGTGTGTGTGTGTGTGTGTGTGTGGAGAGAGAGAGAGAGAGATCATAAGGGTGAGGGACTCCAGACTCTCTGTCCTCCGCATTATTCCCAGACACACGCAGCCGCGCTATTTTTAAATACGTAAACATCTCCGGGATTTGCCTGAGTGTTTGCGCCCCCATCTCCCAAGTGCGTCCAGAGGCGAACACTTAAAGGCCAGATTCTAGAGGCTAGTCTGAGGAGGGGGGGTTGGGGGGGAGGGGAGGGGGCACTAGCGGAGACACTCGTTACCGGCAGGGCTTGTGCTCGTAATAAAGGAATTACAGAATGGGGTGGGTGGGGGTTTGGACGAGTCGTGAGGGCGTGGAGAACACGGTACGAGGCCACTGACTTGGAGGGGTGAATCAACCTTAAAACTGGAAACTGGAGTGTACGGTCTTAGAACCTGTGTTTCGGCAGTGGGCAGCGCCTGGGCTGCCACCTGTAGGGATGCGGAATACGCGATGTATGTCTCTCCCGTATCAGATGTTTAGAATGATCTGTGGGTGTAACAATTGGCCAGAGAGAGAGAGAGAGAGAGAGGTGGGTGGGGCGGACAGGCCAGGCAGATAGGGTAAGGAGGTACGGGCCAGAGCTTCTCCTTCAGCGACGGAAAATATGGAGGTCTATCAAATTTTGCTGCGTATTGCAGACTGCAGGGGAGTTGTCGCTCTCTGTGTGTGTCGTGTTGAGTCGCTCGGTGTTCTACGAGTGGGCTGTGTGATACACAGACTGGACTGTGAAAAAACACCTCGCAGTCGTTCCAGGAAAGAGTCATGATTTAGTGGAGTGTCTCAGCGGAAGGTTGGTGTGTGTGTGTGTGTGTGTGTGTGGGAGACGTCAAGGTGCTTCAAGACGCCTGATGGAGGAAGGGTTGGCCACGTGCCCTCCTCGTCTTGTGTGCGCGTGCCTCCGACGGCGAGGCATCCGGGCGAGAGCTATGCTATGGGACGGTGTACCGCTGGCATTTGAATGGCACTTCCGAGAATAGCGGGGCCAAGTGTGGAGAGAGTTAGTGCAACGTAAATGTGGGAAAGTTAGTTGCATGTGAGGCGTGAAGAGTCGGTTAGGATTTACGGCGTGTGGGAGTTGTCAAGGCGGAGTGACTCGGGCCTCCAGCGGTGGGAGCGTGTGTAATAATGACCGTTGTTGTATTGGAAACACGTAGAATGTCAGTTCGTGGAGTTTACGGGAGATTGTTACGTGTAAAGTGTAGATAATCAATCACGGGTAAAGTATGGAAAGACCTTTGTATAAATGGACGGACGATGTGTGTAAAATAATGAATAAACTGGATCGCATAGTCTTGAGGCTCGTGTAGCATGAAGACGAGTTCATGGCGCGTGGAGGATATACGGTATGTAAAGTCCGGAGAGTTGGGTGAGTCTGAAGCGGCAGAGTGTATGTATGGGAGGCGATGGATGGTTCATTAACCCTGAAGAAGGTAGGCCGTGGGTGAGTGGTAGGGGGACACGTCTCTAGGCCACAGTAATGTGAGGCAATGGCGAGGAGATCGGGCAAGGGCGTTGTGAGAGGTAGGACGCCGGGGACGAGTGAGAGGTGACTGTTTCAGGAAGGGCTATTGGCATGGAGAGTGTATAGGACGGTCTGTAAGGGGAAGGATGTGGGAGTAGGTTGTTGTGAGAGAGGTAGAGGACTCAGGGTCCTGGAGAAGCGTTTGTGATGAGGTGCTGTGTGTGTGTGTGAGGCATAGTCCTCGTCAGGCATGTCAAGTCAGGAGGGATGTGGTCTAGGGCGTTGTGAGGCAGGGTGTCAGGGAGGGCGCGGCTGAGGGTACTGGGTGAGTTGGGTATTCAGAAGAGCCGAGGTAGCGTAGCGGAGGGGGGAGGGGCGTCGGGCGTCGTCGTGTGGCAGAAACAGCAGGATGGTGTGGGCCGAGGGAGACGAGTGCGTGAAATGTTGTTGGGGTGAGCAGAGAAGGTCAGGGTGGTAGGGTGAGAGGGAGGAGGACCACTAGGGCGTAGTCAGGCCGGGCCCGGCTCCTCACCAGGGGCGGTGCCCTCCCACACACACACACACACACGTGCACCCACAGCATGCGTCCCTCTTCAAGAATAACCTCTGGGCCAGGACAGACATTCGGCTTAAACACACACAAACATTTCTTCTTCTGTTTTCCATCCACGACGATAACTCAGGAATGGTAGTCATATGACTAGTCAGGGACGTAGAGGTAAACAGGGACCCGATTAGGCTGGTGGGCTGCTCCACACACCTGCATTATACGAGTATTGAGCCTCCGGCTCTCCCGTGTGATTCAACAGGAGTTAAATTTAGGGAAGACAGTAACAAAAAACACCGTGCAGAAATCCCCCACAAACCAGGGCGAAAAAGTTTTTGGGGGGTTTTCTGCCACACTGCCACTCTAGCAGTGGTCAGCATTCATACCCGAAGTGTAGTCGTTGGCTTATTTGGCCCATCGTTTCTGCATATTTCATACGGTAGGGACGAAACTTGGTACAGCGTTAACTTACCGAAAGCTCCCCACGCTGAAGCAGATATATATCTATGAGAATTTTGCCCTTTGGTACATCTATACGGATCGCAGGTCACACACACACACACAAAGAAAAAAAAAGGGGGGGAGATTTTTCCTTTCCATTCTTTTCCGTTCCAGCCGCTTTGGCTGACCCGCGAGATAACTTGCTGCACCGTCCATACGCAGGGACTTTCTGACATTCATCCCTCTGAAAGGTCATCCAGCGCTTCCTAAATTTGGATCCTTTGAGTCTTTTTCGCGGTATGTGTGCGTGCAGTTTGCTCTGGAGGGCTTCATTGTGCTGGGTTTATGGAAATATTGAGTCCAAACAGGGAGCGTTTTTAGGTCCCTCGTATGAACCAGGGGTGTTTTAGAGGAATCAGACAGAAGTACTCTGAGTAGGGAACGAGCAACGAGTATCCTTCCCGACTCTTGGTATATCCTTTCGGGGAACAATTTTGGTATATCTACAATCGTCAGGTTCTTAGACGACGACGAGTAGTCGTCAGCTGTGATTGTAGGGAAATATAAACACATTGGGGGTCATTGTTGTGAGATGTGTGTGTGTGTGTGGGTGGGGGGGAGCTCCTCACAGTCACCATGTCTCCACGTCATCCTTGCTCACATGTGTAAACCTCTTTGCCATGACGCGCCCTTAGCGACTGAGCGTCGAGAACAGACGAACCGAGCCTTTCCGTTAACAGATCTGTCCTTGGGTCCTCCTTCTGTCCCACCTTTTTTTTTAGAAAAGCAGATGCTATTTTGCATTTAGTATTTTCAATATTTCTCTTATGTACGTATTCGTTATTTTCCCCTTCGCTGCCATTTTTTGAACGCCAGGAGCGCAGGTGTTCAGTTTTTCATTGAACGAATATAATATGATTCGTGCGGCTCCGCTGTTAAAATCCGGACGGCGGTCGAGCCCTTTGTAATGTGGTGTAATCTACTCGTCAATCTCGGGGAATTTTGCCTGTATCATTTGACCTCGCTGACGTCAAGGGGGGGGCCATTGACCCCGTGAGCACGACTGTAGGTCGCCAGAGCACGACGGTACGACCCTCGAGCACGACCGTACGACCGACCGTTCGTCGCGACGGTACGACCCCCTTTCGAGCTCGATGGTACGACCCTTGGGTTAAAATGGCTCGGCCTCAGACCTGATCCCTAAGGGTCAAGTCGTAGGCCAAGGCCGTCATGCCCAAGGGTCAGGTCATAGGCCATGGCCGTCATGCCCAAGGGTCAAGCCCATCGTGCTCAAGGGTCGTACCATCGTGCCCAAGGGGTCGTAGCGTCGTGCATTCCCTCCCCCCCAAAAAAAAAAAAAATAATTCACATTTTTTAAAAAGTCTCAAATAACGCAAATTTGCAGTATTGTTCCTTGAACACTATCGTTTTCTGTCTCAAAGATAAATACAAATTACCTGCCTTGGCTCTTCAAAACTGACTCCTTAATTGAAACTGCTTTATTAAGGGATGCCGTACACACACACACACCCAGGGTGTGAGGCGGCGGCAGCTGGAAGTTCTAGAACCCAGGAGTATGGAGGAGGCTTCCCTTTTGGCTCTTTCCTGCTCGATGGGAGTAGACAAGCACGTTGTGGCGGCGGCAGCGGCAGCCTCCTCCTCCTCCTCCTCCTCCTCCTCCTCCTCCTCCTCCCCTAGAAAGATCCCAGCGGCTGATGTATTCCGGACGTGAGGGATTGAGCGAAGTGGTCGAGGTTTACACACGATTCCAGTATAGTCTTGACGTCGGTGAGGGACCCTATCTGTTAGAGTGCTGGAATGAGGAGGTGGTCTTGTCCGCCAGAGCGCTGGAAGATGGGGTGTGGAGTGAGCGGTGAGGAGGTGGGGGGGAGGGGGGAAAGAGACACGGGTGTCACGCTTGGTTTTCCATCCCCTCCCCCTAGGCTCCAGTCTGGTCAAGGCTTCCAGGTTTACCCTCTATCAACACGGCGCGCGGGGGGGTTTAGGTGACCAGAGGAAAGGATTCTGGGGCGGGAGGAGAGAGTGTTCTTTTTTTAGGAGGGGGTGTTCGCTGGTTAAGACTGGTCGCCCGATGGTGTTGATGCCAGCGTTTAACCGAGCCAGTCGTATTGCTACGCTTATAGTTCTCCACGCAGAATGTCACAGAAATTCCCGGCTGTGTAATCTTCAGACAAAGAAAAGATAAAAAAAAAAGACGGTTAGAGGCCCACACAGCATCACAGCATCGACAAACGAAGGCCTCAAACAGCATCACATCATCCGTTGACATCGCTCGGCAAACACAGCACAGACCGCCGAAAACAGACAATGCAACACAGGACATCACGCGAGTGAGGTACCCCAGCTCTGACGGTCCCATTAATCACTAGCTACTTGCCTCAACCCCTCTGTCACGACGTCACAACCCTTGGGATATTATAATGGACCAGCCTGGCCTTACGCCTGTGAACCTTTAAGGATCAGGTCCAACAAACGGGGCAGCCTTAGAATGGCAACTCAGTTACCCATAAGGCCAAAGTGTTGTCCGGGCAGTGTCGTAGATAAATACCTCAGGCACGGAGGGACAAAATGTAAACGTATGGGAAGACCTGTGTATCGAGGGAGGAGGAGGAGGAGGAGGACCGTGCGATGCAGGTGGCGAAGGCGACCTCAGCAAAGCCAGCCAGCCCAGCTATACCTCAGCGGTAATAGTTGAGGCCAGGGTGGGCATTCCGGTTGCTCGGGGGAACATTTGCCAGACAGATGTGAATGGCGAGTGACGACGACGGGCCTGGCTTAAAGGGGTGCTGGCCCTAGGGTGGACGGGGCCATAATGGACAGTAGGGAGAGGGAATATGTAGACGGAGGATGGACGGTGGGAGGGACGCACGCACGCACGGACGCAAGGGGTCGGATAGGGCGTGCACGGTGGGACGACCTGGGGGGATAGTTACCACCAGGAGTGAGGGGGTGTGGCACAGGGGTCGTCCACAAACTGCGGAGTCCGGGAGGAGACGTCAGCTGGGGGAAGGCGGAGGGCGGGTGGTTAGATGACCTTGGCGGATGGACGTTGGCTGTGGAAGGGGTCACGATTGAATCTTATTGGATGAATGGCGATGCGCGCGCGCGCGCACACACACACACACACACACACACACACACACACACACACACAGGGGTACCGAGAAGGTGAGCATTGATCCAGATGAATCAAGGAACCTGAGAGACATCAAGAAAATTCATGTAGCTGTATCTTTTCTTTTTTTTTCTTTCTAACGAAATCCCCTCGAGGGGATGGTTCGATTGGGTGGCCAGTTTAAGGGAGCAAGCGGTGGGCCAGCCACGGGAAAAGGGCAGGGGTGAGAGACAGGGACAGCTAGAGCGAGAGAGGCAGGGAGAGCAGGAGTGAGAGAGAGGGAGAAACGTAAAGTGAGAGGATTTGAGGGAATCCTGAGCGAACTCAAGGACACCGTGAGAGGGAACTGAGCGAAGAAGATAATGGCTGGATTGGACAAACACACATCAACTGTGATTGTCACATGAGAGTAGAAAAAACAAAAACAAATAAAGCTTTTGACGGGTCCAGAAGCTTTGAGGTTGACAGACACAATGCGCAAGAGGTGACCAAAGTGCAGCTTGATCAGACCAAGCTGCGTGGAAGTAAGGGAACAGGGGGGTGGTTAGAGACGCGCGGGTCAGGGGTGATAATGTTTGGGTTCGAATCAGGTCCACATATAATCCAGGAGGAGAAGATTGGGGGGAAGGAAGAGGAAGAAAATGGGACACCGGTGGCGGCAGGAGACATGGGAGGAACAGTGTCCGATGCCAAGTGAGCAACAACAGAGAATGGGAAAATGTACTGACGTGGCGGGGAACACTGTGTGTGTGTGTGTGTGTGTCAGGGCGCCTGGAAACGTTGCTTCCAGAACAGAAGAGATGATATCCAGGCGGACTTGTGGTAGACAAACGTACTTACACATAGTTGGGAAAAGTGTCGTTACCATATGGAGGAGAAAAGAGAAAGGAAGATTCGTTTCATTCAAAGAAAAATGGGAATACGGAGAGACAAGATATTGCATGAGTGTATTGCAGAGACCTGGAAGATAAAGAAAATGGAAGAGCAAGACCAGAAGTAATACATGCAAGCGCAAATAGAATAGAAATGCACGTTAAGAACCTGAGGTTTGTGGGGACAGCATTAGGGAAATTACACCGAGATGATTGTTGGTTTTGAGGTAAAACCAACAGAGCAGATGGTCGTACGTAATCTAGTGATCTCAAAGGATACAGGGTTGGGACAGAGGAACGAGGGATGCTTGGCCCTCCTAGCGACCGGACTTGCTAAAGTTATAGTGGTTCCTCGAGACAATATGTCATTGAAATCATAACTTCAGAGAGAAAAAAAATGCTCACCTAATTATTTTGCATGTATACAAACCCTCAGAAAAGATTTGACGTTGCTGATCAAAAGTTCAGAGGAAGATAATGAAGGATTAGTTGGGCGGCGTGGGGCAGGAGGCAGCGAAACATGCAGGCTACATTATGGAAGACTTATATTAATTGGAGATTTATCATATTTACGAAGCAGAGGAGGACTGGAGGAAACATCCGGGTCCACGTGGGAGAAGGGAGACACAAGGGACATGAATTTTTGTTTTGAGTGTGTGTGTTGATGCGCTCAAGGGTCGCTGTTGGGCGTCGTCGAGGTGATGATACGCCGTTGAAACTGGACCTGATTTTTTCCCACGTATGACAGACCTGGCTCTAGGGGAAATGTTAGGTATGATCCCCCGACGTTGGGAAGAGAAGCGAAGAAAAGGATCATGGAACGCTCAGCTTCGAGTGCCTTGGTTAAGGAGATGACAAAGAGAGACCCCCAAATGAAGGATATGTCCAACGATGCAGCACTTTTGGAAGGACGACTTGTCGGGGATTCTGAAGTTAAGGAACGACTTAGATAAAGTAAGGATTTCCTTCGGTGACGGAGCAGCTTCCTAAAGTGTTGAGCGGCCTAGAGGGGTGCTCAGTGGAGGAAACTTTACACGACTACACTTGTTCAGTTAGAAACTAGGGGGCGCAGAAATCCAGTCTGTGTATAGAACAGCCTTTCAATAGGCTCTGTACAGTTTATACATATACATATATAGATAGACAGATGGATGGATAGATAGATAGGTAGATAGATAGATAGATAGATGGGTAAAGGAATCAGTAATTGCGTTCCGATGGTAGTCAAAGGATATGGTTTAACAGAGAAGAGATCAACAGAGTAAGGGAAAGCAGATCGTCCGGTGGTGAAGCCATAGACGACACAAAGACCAGACAGCAGGGAAAAAGAGAGGAGGCAAAGGTATGAGTTCTTTAGAACACACGTTGTAGAACAGAGCTGTTCAGATAACCAGTGAAAGAGCAAATGATAAGACGGAGGGAATTCTGGGCAAGAGTTGTTTGACATAAAAGGAAATACGTGAGGAGTCGAATGACAAGTGTCGAAGTGTGTTGACAGTGGAGGACGTATTTCCGGCATCGCTAATTAAACAGGATTGTGGTGGTTTCAGAGGGTGTTCCACAGTGGACGTGATACCGCCAGCTTTAACTAGATGGTACGGGGAAGGATGCCACGGAAAACATGGAGACTTTTATGCTGGATGTTCGTGAATAGAGCAGATGTTGAGTTCATTTTGTCGAGGAGGGAAGCAACTGGAAATGCGGGCCGTTACGCACAAGAGGGGGATCACCGACAAGGCCGACCTGTGCGGAGAGTAACTGGGAAAGCTGATTCGAAAGCGAAGTGGCGAGAACCTGTGAAAGAGGAAGCGCCTCGAGTGGCGAGGCGGCATCGTGCACAAAGGCCGTTCCATCGTGCTTCAAGGGCCGTAACCTTCGTACTCCTGGGTTCATACCGTCGTGCATCAGGGCCTTATAGGTCGTGTTCAAGGGCCGTGCCATCATGTTGATGGGCCTTACCTTCGTGCCATCGGTCTCAAGGGCCTTACCGTTGTGTTCAAGGGATTAAACATCGTCCCTTCTACAGGAGGCTGACAAAAAGGAAGGAAACGGATTTCCAGGCAGGCACAAGGAGCTAGGGCTCTTCAGTGGATCTGGAAATGCTGCATGGAAGGGAACGAGAGTTGTGGGCGGAGGGTGTTAGTGTGTGGGCGAGGGAGAGGAGTGTGGGAGGAGCGTTGGGCCGAAGGAATTAGCTTCGTAGAGGTGCGTGAGGTGGGGTGTGTGTGTGTGTGTGTGTGGGCGGTCGCGAGGAGCCCGGGGAGGCGTGGCAGAGTGTGGGCGAGGAGGTGTGGCCCGGAGAGGTGCTGCTGGGACCTGAGGATGTGGGCGGAGGAGTGGCGGTAGGAGGAGGAAGAGGTAGTGCAGCAGCAGCAGCCAGGGTTAGCCAGCGCTACAGCAGATGAGGCGTCGAGGAACCTGGTATTAATAGTTCCCTAGACGTAGTCCAACGGCCACGCCCTTTCCGATAACCCACGCCCACAATCTTGACCATTAACGCACGCCTACGCTGCTGCCTGCCTGCCTGCCTGCCTGCCTGCTGACGACCCGTTTTACTCTCTCCCTCCCCTTAGTCTGGTTCAGTAAGCCGCCATCCATCAACGCCCACCCCCACGCCCGGCCAGCTTGCCCTTATTCCGTCTGGTCACGCACGCCCATACCGCCCCCACCCCGCCCTCTGTGTGCTAACCCACGAGCCTTCTCTTTGACACCTAGGTTGATTACCACGCACACAGTCACGCCCGAAACCTCGTATTGACTCCCGCCTACTCACAGAGTCTCATGAGCGCCTTCCCTCGACAACACACACACACACACACACACACACACAACGTTCTCTTCCCCACCAAAATTTGGGGTGTCGCTTATCCCCGAGATATGGGATGATAACAGAGGACTTCAAACACCAGCAGCAGAGGACTGGGTCCTCTTTCGAGGCTGTTTGTGGTGGTAGAAGGGATCAGAGACAGAGGAGAAATACCTGGAAACTCTACATCGAGGAAGGCGTAAAAAGATAAATGTTTGTTGAGTGTTTTGTTAAGGGTCGAGCTGGTCGTGCTCAAGGGTCGAAACTGGGTCGTGCTCAAGCGTCGAACGGGTCGTGCTCAAGAGGTTAACAAAACGGGATTATTTATGATATACTGTTCTGGCGAGAGTTGCTCTAGACATGTTAAGTAATTTACCAGTGACCTAATTAATTACCCTCGAATAACAGTAAATTCTTGTAATAAGGAACGATTATTTGCCTAGGTTACACCAACAGGAGTTATGAAATTGACAACAATTCTTATAAGAAATTACCGAAATATATCCGCTTGAAATAATTCTTTTAGGATATTTTTTCCACCCCCCAGGTATTGGGTCGTATGAAATTCAAGTCAGTCCTTTCTTTTCTGAATTTGTTCCTTCGCCAGAAGGCTCAGTGGCTTTGTGAGTATTTATCTTAAAGCCTCCTCTTCTTTTTTGTGAGTTATGAGTTCTGGGTTTCAGAGTACACACGGACAAAGATGAAATGTAACACACACACACACACACACACACACACACACACACACACGTTTGATAGTCTGGAACGTACTGGTAAAAGAATGGAACCTGGAAATGTTTGAGGTGTCATAGTAGACCATAGTTTTTCAAGTTTTCAATTTCCAGAACGTACGTGTGTATACAAAGGCATTTTAAAGATTGATATGCAAATTAGTATAGTAAAACGACACACTCAGCCTCAGGGAAGTAGCTGGTAGCTCTAGGGATTGCAAATACGTCCTGTTATGCAAATGGTAGCTCCTAATTATGGGCCAGATTGATACATGCATCGTCACAAATCCCTTGCATCAGAAGAGGCCATCTATATGGTTCTGCTCGCCACTCCGAGAGTCCGCATGACATCCTCGCCTCACCACCTGCTAAAAAATAGGTAGGTTCCACCTGAACACCGCGACATGATCATCATTCCCAAGAACCCGGTTCGCGCCGTCCGTAATCAATCCTGAGATTATAGCATTCACCTGCTGTGATCTGTGGTTGCCATAGTCAGCGTGATTAGCCTCTTGAGCACGGGGTCGACACCCCACCCCCCCTTGAGGACCAACGTTCGAAACCCTTGAACACGACGGTGCGAACACAAAGCAGGAAGGTTCGACCCCTTGGGCACGAGTGTTCGAAACCCTGAGCACGACGGTACGAACACAAAGCACAAGGGTTCGACTCCTGAGCACGACGGTACCCTCGCTCCCCTTTAAGTACGAAGGTACGATCCTTTTTTTTGGAGCAAGACGGTACACCCCCCCCCCAACCCTCCCTTTTGAGAACGACGGTACGCTCCCCTTCAAGTACGAAAGGTACGAACCCCTTTGAGATCTTCGGTACGACCCCTTTGGAGAACGACGGTACGACCCCATTTTGAGACCGACGGTACGACCCACTCTTTAGCACGACGGTACGATCCTTGCAAGAGGTGATACGATCCTTGAGCACGATGGGAGTTTTAAAGGTCATTCCAGAGGCCCGGGCCATTCATGCCTTTGTGGACTGTACCTCCGTGCTCGCAGGGTCGTCCCGTCGTGTTCACAGGGTCGTACCGTCGTGTTCACAGGGTCGTACCGTCGTGCTCGAAGAGGCCAAGAAGTCGTAGAACGATTGTTGGTTTACCCACAACACTTATTTACTTGTCTGGTTGATCACCATGGTGTAGGATTCCCAGAGGGAGAGAGAGAGAGAGAGGTGAGAGAGAGAGACGCACACTCACCTCTCCCTGGTCTTGGCTGGGTTTTCTAGAGAGAGAGAGAGAGAGAGAGGAGGGGAAAATACTCACACTTACAAGTACCTACTTGGGAGGTTTTTACTGTGGGCAAGGCTATCGCTAAGGCCAGCCGCGCATTAGAGAGAGAAAGGGAGAGAGAGAGAGAGAGAGAGAGAGAGAGAGATAGCCATGTGTCCTGGGTCATCACGCAGCAGAGGTTGTGACAGATGTCGTCTGCTTGGGCGCGCGCGCGCACAGTTTTTTTTTTTCTTTTTCACCTGGCCTCGGGCGTCGTGTCGTCAGCGGGCAGTACTTGCGTCACGAACGCGCGCGTACGTACGTCATCATCACAGACACAAAGAGCACACGCACCCTCAAGGCAAGCTAGACGAGACAGTCGCGTTTCATCTCAGTCATGTACACTTCCATTCATGTTTCTCCGGCGCAAGCTGTGGATGCTGGTGAACGGATGTGGGAGGGACAGTTGGATAGAGAGAGGCCGTGATGGTGGTAATCTCCGTCGCCATATTGTGTATGGGGCCTCCGTCCTCTTGAGAATATACTTTATCATGTTGTGGATGGGATCCCTATCCCACTGAGAGTAAACTTAGCTATATTTTGGATGGGATCCCTGTCCCCTTGAGAATAAGCTTAGCTATAATGTGGATGGGATCCTTATCCCCTTGAGAATAAACTTTATCATGTTGTGGATGGGATCCCTATCCCCTTGAGAATAAACTTAGCTATATTGTGAATGGGATCCATATCCCCTTGAGAATAAACTTGACCATATTGTGGATAGGATCTTTATCCTTGAGAATAAACTCATTCCACTGAATTGAAACTGAGCTTCATGGCGAAATCCATTTGGAAATCAGAGTGACTTCCTGCATTCGCAGACAGATACACAGGAAAGATGTGGAAAAAGAACCAGTTTTGCTTTAGATTTTGACCTCAAAAGAAAAGTGGCGACTTGTATGGAAAGAAACCCATCCAGTGGGAGGTAACACGTACTCACGTCCTATGTCGGGAGACACATTTTGGGTATTGTGAAAATATGTCCTACCCGAACCCATACGAGTTAGGAAAGACATATCAAAGAAGATTCCCCCTTTGGTCATGGAACTTGGCACAGGTGTTTCTGATATTTTCCGAACGGTATTTTTAGCCATTCTTATGTCACTGTCGGTAACTGTGCTGCACGAGCAGGCGACACAAGCGTTCCATGGAACACCCAGTAAGTGCACTGCACCGCACGACTGAAGTGCTCCACGGAACACCCGTCTGGTTAATTCATTTCACACTTTCTGGCCGGCCGAAGCCTTATATAAGGTGTTGCAGTGATTGTGTAGACGTGGACGGCTTGAGGTCACACCCAGGATGTGTAGGGAGGGACGTGATGGTTCGTGGGGGCTGAAATCAAACCCGGTTACTGTGGTTACGCGAAGTGTTCAGGTCGATCTAAATGCTCCTCCACCCTAGATTTGAGATGACGTTCCAAAAGCGAGGCGTTGCATCATCAGCAGCTCCTCCCTCATCAGGTGGCAGGAGACGGCGCCTCCGGGTGCAGCGGCAGCAGCAAGTGGAGCGCGTCGCCTGCAGACCAAGAGAGAGAGAGAGGGAAAGAGAGAGCCAGCCATCAGGGTCTGTACATTCCCTCTTTAACGCCGGCTGCGAAAACACTGGCCGGAGAGGGAGGATGTAGGGCGAAATAACTGATAGGGAATTAGCTGTCATTCAGGAGGAGCGAGTGGGGGCGGGGGCGGCTTCTTGTCCACGGTATCTGAAGGTCTCGAGGTCCCTGTGAGGTGCGGGTGGACAAACACCCCCGGAGGAAACTTTCTTGAGGACTTAGAGAAACGGTTTGGATCATGAGGTTTGCCGAGGCACGGAAGCACGGGAAGTGTGCCGCTGGTTTTCTGTCGTACATCTCTCGCAAATATTTTTTTTATGAAGACTTGCAAGCATTGTCTAAGAGTTACGGATAATGTTAAAGATAAGTGTGTTTGAATTAGAGACGATCGTGCTGAACGGTCCTCCTCCCGCCTCACCAACGACTCGCCATATTCACCAACTGGCGCCCATGGCCCGTAAGACACTCGTCTTTCTTTCCTCCTCCTCCTCCTCCTCCTCCTCTTTCTCCTTCTCCTCTTCCCTCGCCTCCTGGACAGCGTCGACGGCATCTCCCTCCGACAGGCTGGTCCTCGCAGATGATAAGGAGGTTTTAATGAGGGTCTCGTATACGGGGCTGGAGGCCGCCCTCCTCCAACGGTACGGGGGCCGCTGTGTCCACATCGACGTCATCCTCGGTATTAGGGATTTCAAAGGAGGAGGAGGTGGAGGAGGCAAAGTATATATATATATATATATATATATATATATATATATATATCTGCGAGCGTGTTTCTCAATAAACAGTATTTCATATTACGCTCCGCGATAATGAACGCGACATGTGTCAACATAGCACGTCAGAATTAATAAAGGTCACAGGGCCAGGTAATCCATTATGCGGGGGTCTGCAGTCATCACGACCTTCACCTGCGTTATGCCCAAGCACCGCAAATAATATACAATGCTTCATGACACAACACGGCTGCAGCATGTTGTTCACCAACCACACCACACCACCGCCGTCGCCTCCGCCTCCACCACCACCGTGTGCGGATGCTGCGAACGCCGGCATGAGTTCCCGAGGCTGTGTGTAAGACTGCTCCATTTGTTACCTGCATTTATTCATGCTTACGGGTAGTTTTGCCTCGCGATGGTTTCGGAAGTCTTCTACCCTCCCACAGTTGGGTCCGGGACCTGACCTTACCTTACGTATATCTCACGATGGTTATAGGGGTCTTCTCTCCCCCACAGCTGGGTTAGGGACCTTTCCTTACCTTACGTATACATTACGATGGTTTCGGAAGTCTTCTACGCCAACAGCTCGGTCTGTTACCATACCCTACGATGGTTTCGGAGGTCTTCTCTCCTTACAGCTGGATCTGGGACGTCTTCTGCCTTCGACAAGCTGGGTGTAGGACTATGCTACCAACGATACTGGCGTGATGCAGTGAGGGGGATTTTATTCATAATGTTAAAAGAGGAAGGAAGACACCTCTTCCTCACCCGTGGTGTGGGTTGTGTAGGGAGGAACTTATCCTGACTCCATGGGTGTCACAGAGGCGGCTTTGCGGCGCTGGTCTTGTGTTCTGGCGTAGCAGTGTCTTTCACGGTGGCGGTGACCGGGACCAATGTTGCACGGCGTGACCCAGTGGTGATGTGATCCTCTGGTGAATGATTTCTACCGGTGTTGCGATCCAGTGCTGCATGATGTACTGTCGATGTGAGAGGCGGCGCATGATGGGGAGTGGGGTGGGTACCGTGCTTCGTACGTGCATGACGCGGTAGTGTACTTCAGGTATGCATGCTGTGGTTAGCGTGCCAGACGCCGTTTGGCACGGGAGTGGCTGAGGCCCTTGTGTGATAAGGGGGGGGGGGAGATTGGATGTCCTGACGCCACGTTCCTGACTCATCGAATGCCTCCTGCCGCCGCCTCCGCCTCCACCCACCCCTCCTCCTCCTCCTCCTCCACCTTCCTCGGGCGTGCCAAACAACGTGGCGCCCCTTGATGCCGGGCCAACATCAACACGCTGCAGGGGAAGGGTGCCGGAAATGTTGACGTATGTGGGGAGGGAGGGAGTCACGGTGAGGTACAGGTCTCCATGTCGTCTTTGGCAGCACCGGGAGGGCTGTCTCCTCTACCCATGGCTCTCTTAAAATGTTTGTTATTTACCGTTGGCCATGAGGACGTCAGTGGATTTCTCACGGAGTACAGCAGACGTTTATGCGGTCAGGTACTGCATGCGCAAACTGCTCTCCCTGGCGGACGGCGTTAAGCTGGTTCCGATCGCTTCATTTGCCGTGCCACCACATCCGGTGCTGTGGGGCGAGGCACGGCGGACACCAGGCGGACGTGAGAGTACAAAGCTGTACAGACATAAACGAACGGACGACAAGTTACAGACAGATGCCCGGCCGTCACCTGCCGGTTTGCTTAGAGGTATTGGAGGGACACGAGTTCGATAATTGTGGTTCGTGAACACCAGTCACTCAACTCCTCCTGCTCCTTCGGTCCATGACTGACAAGCGAGACAATTTCAGTTTCATCAACCCCCCCCCTCAGCTTGAAGGTAAGTACGATCGTTGAGCAAGGCAGTACGAGTTCTCCTACGCAGGTTGGTACGCCCCTCTTGAGCATACGAGGGCTACTCCGTACGTTCCTCGAGTATAACTAATGCGATCGCTGGGCGTAATGCGTAACCAATGACAATGACATGACCTTGAAGGGTCAAGCCATCATCTTTCATATCCGAGGGTCAGACCCCGTGGCACTCGGTGAGGGAGGGAAAGGGGAGGGAAAGGGGAGGGGTTGTTGTTACGTGACTGCATTCCTGGCCAATCAGAAACCTCGGGCGTCGAGAGGTGTGCAAGACATAACGGGTGCTTAATGGATAGCAGCTGCCGGTGCGTGTCATCCCTGCGGGTGACTAAACCCCGAGCGCACGTTTGTCCTCGCATGACTCACCTGGCGATCCTGTGAATCTGTAATTATTATAAGGTTCTTGCATCATGTCAGGTCAGACCACAGGTGGTAAATCAGCGAGGCTTATATAAAAAATGGAGGCCAGTAATGCCAGGCCAGCGTCCTGATTAGACGAGGTTAGAGGCACCATCCATGCGGGTTACCACGCCCCCCACCTCTCCTGCCCACCAAACGGGGCGGGGCTCTCTCTTGCCCAAGTACCTCTGTTTGCCAAGTCCCTGTGATGCCTTACAAGGCAATCTCCCCCACAAACCCATAGACCCCAGGCAACCGCTCGCAGCAGTACATCACCTGACACTTACTGTGTATGGTAGAAATCTCTGGCTCCTTTTTTTACATATCTTACGTTCCTAATGGCTAAAAGAGCCATCTTTTTTTTGTCTTACCAGGCGAACATGAGAGAAGGGAATGGTTTATATATATATATACACATACATATTTGGGTTGTAAATATCGCGGTTCTTACTAAAATTCAGGAGCCTGAAGTATTATCTACGGGGCTCGTCACAGAGTGAGGCTGAAATAGAGAGAGAGATGAAGCTGATGTTATGAGTCGTCACGACATACCGTAACACCCCCCCCCCCTCGAGCAGGACTGCACGAACCGTGAACCCTGCTGGGTCTGATGACCTGGCCTTTTTGACCTGACCTGACCTGACCTGTCCTGACGCACTGCCGTAACCTCGGGCATGTTTCTGCGCTCCGTATTTGCAATGAGACCGACGAACGTCACATATGTGGATTCCTCCCCGTCACATATGTAGGTCCAAGCGAAAATCCTGCTCGAGACCCCCTTGCCAACACGAGACAAGTAGCGACGGACAACATACCTGCTGCACCTCACAAGAGAGAGAGAGAGACAAAAAGATACAGCGTCCGTGTACGGAACGCCTCCCAACAGTTAGGAGAAACAGGAGAGGAAATTCAGCGAAGGGGAGGAGGGAGGGGGGTGACATATGGGCCACACCTGGGGTCAGGATGTGATGTAACTGGTGGAGTCGTGTGTCTCCTCCTCCTCCTCCACCCTCCTCCCACCCTCCATCTGGTGGTGCCAGAAGGGGAGAGAGAACCCCCTCCCCAAGACCCTACCCCCTGCCCCTACCTCCTCCTCACTCGCGGTAATGGTCGCCACTTTGTCAGCTACGGGGCGCGCTGCCCCTTATCTCGGAACTTATGTTTGGCCGCAAGTTGGCTGCGTAGAATACCAGATGGTGAGTAGAGGTACCCCTCAGGTGACCCTGGCAGAGTGCCTCACCTCCGGAGGAACTTGATGATAGGACCTAGTGTGGAAGGAGTCCTCGAAGAAGAAGGGGAAGGAGTCCTCGAAGAAGAAGGACCCCCCTCCCCCCATCAGGTACTGGAGTTGGGCCACCACCTATCAGGCACTGGAGGTGGTGCCCTTCGCTCTGCCTTGAAATTATGTTACGTAAATGAGAGTGTTGCACCTTCTGCAGTTTTCCTCGTCTGTTTCCTCTGGCTTTCAGTACGTGAGTTTCTCGCCAGGAACTCGGAGGATCGTCCCCAGTGTGGGCCGGTACTGTCACAAGGAAGTATCTCTTGCTTTCGAGTCCTACCTACCCACTCTCAGCCACCAGCATACTGCCAGATGAACGTCATCACGCCAGCAGCAGCACAGGCTGGATGCGACAGGAACCCTGGTGTCTGGGAGGCCATTTGTGGACATTTGTGTCCCACACAACGTCAGTAATGAGCACACACACCCCTCGGGACCTTTCTCTAACCACTGAGGCACGCATACCAGGCAAACAAGGGTCATCCGAAGATGCTAGTTAAATATCTCTACGGCCATTAAACCAATATTTCAATAGACATATTGGAATCACGTTTCCCCAGCCGGCCAGTGGCCAGGAAGGAATGCTGTGTTAGATTGTCTCCCCGCACACAGGGGGGATTTAACCCGTATTGCCTCCCCACCACGTACGCCAGAAGGATTGCCAATCGTGGGTTATGCTGTGTGAGAACGCATACGTGTGTACACATGCGTCTTTACTTGCGTTTTGCGCATGCGTTTGTGCTCTTAGATATATGGATATATGCGGGTTTCCGTATGTATGTGTGTGTGTGTGTGTGTACGTCTCTGTCCCCATTCTTTTTTTCTTGACGTAAATTGAATCGTGTAAATATAGATGCAGACGGCAGCCAACATGGGGGCGTATCAATGTCCCCATATTCACGACACTGTAAAAAAAGAAAAAATACATTGTAAATTCGTGTACCATCTCTTGATCAAAATATGGCGGACGCTTTGGCTCTTTAAGAGTCTGGTAGTACCCACTTAATACCGGGGCGGTAGAGGGCCGGCGCCTGTACAGCAGATGTATTTGATACGGGTTAATGAGTGGGGAAATTTCGTTCGTGCGCCTCACAGCCAAGGATTTCGTGAATTCGTGAATTTGCCAAGACCAGCGGTAGGCGTTGTGGGTGACTGGTTCAGGTGATGAAGAGCACTGACACACACACACACACACACACAGGGGCGGAAATACTAAAAGATACTGCCCGGCTTCCCTGCCATGCCCTCACCTGCCGGGCACTTCCTCTGAATCGTCAAGAGAGCATCACTCTCCTCACTCTGGTCGGCAGATCATCTCGAATCAATTTCCTGCACCCGTCATCGACCGCTACAGATGTATAAACGCTGATCCCCTTGAGCACAACGGCACGAGCCTTGGGTTTGGGTGGCATATATATATATATATATATATATATATATATATATATATATATATATATATATATATATATATATATATAT
>JAYMFT010173435.1:0-12182 GCA_038088735.1 Panulirus argus
ATATATATATATATATATATATATATATATATTCCCTTTCTCTTGGATCAGCCTTTCTTCACCTGCCGGTCATTAATGGCAAGGCAATTTTCTGTCTCCAAGAAACTCAATCTTCCTTCCCTTCCCAGTAATTAAACCCTCCTGTTTAACGCTAACAACCTAGGTCCTCTTCCCTGCCACCAGTGAAAGCTAAGTCTTCCTTACACCCATAACAGAATCTGTACCTTGAGTTCTTTTCGCCAATGAACCAGCTCTTCCTTCTCAACACCAGAACAGTCTCTTTACCATTTGTAACAAACAATAATCATCATTTGTCCTCAAAACTCCTTAAATTTACTCTTTTCGTCATGAAACCTCATAATATCCTAAAATTCCTCTCCTCGTTGTGAAACCAATTTTCGCCATTGTTACACCACTCTCGTCATAGATATACCAACACTGGCCTCCATTTCACCAACAGCCATAATCACCCGAGTTTTACTATCCCACCTTCCTTCGGCTGCTCACGAGCAAACCAAACTGTGTTGTTCACTAGCCAACCAAACCGTTTTCCTTCACACTGACAGAGCGTATAAATGTCTCCCGCCGCCGTACCGCACACACTCCCTTCCTCCCTCTCTCTCCTCACACACACACCAAGCAGATCCTCCGCCCTCTCACCAAGAAACTGGACCCCCCGTTGGGGACCCCTCAAACCCACCGAGCTCATCACTGCCTCACCGCAAAGCTTGCGGCGGCGTCCTGCAACGGGTCTGGTCATTTGCCCCCGCGCTTTCCGCAACACGGTGTCCATCACTCGAAGACATTTCTCAGCCCCAGGCAGCTGTAAGATCCTCCTGACATCAGTGTAAACCAGCAGAAAAAAAAAATCATCATTCAGAGAGTACGGGTAAACTATTGTTCGTCTCCCCACAAGGCTTCAATTGTACACCTAGCATGTATGTAATGTCCCCTTCGTTTCAGTTACCAGGAGCAAAAGTATATTAGAAAATTTTTATAGAAACTACAAGCCAAGTGGTCAGCGATACAGTCTGACAGGTAAATGCATTTGTTAGTAGAACGACGCAATATATCCTCTAGAAGTGTATACTGCAGGTAATGACGCCGAACCACAAGCGTGCACTCCGTTCCTCCGTAATGTTAGAAGGAGACGTACGTCCCAGTGAATCTATTTGGTCCACTCTTATACATGTATATATTACGCCTGTGTGCCAGTGGTTATTAGAGCGGGTCTAATGGGCAAAAGACAGTCCCCTACCGCGAGTTATGTGACAAATTAATTGACCCTTTCACTGGAAAAATCCAGGGTGGCCCATTGGGGTGGATTTTGGGCTAATCACGTAGATCATCATTTCGACCACCTGGTGGCTGTGGTAGCCAGGGTCTCAGCTGACTGCTGTGACGTCATAAAAGTCCACCATTCCCATTGGCCCATATGATTTATGACGTAGTCCGAGTCTGTCTTCCAGCCTCGTCACTAATGACACCACCGAAGTCCTAATGAACATCGCCTTCTGAAACTAATAACATCGTAAGAATATCGAAATTATTGCCTCTTGGAGAAGGACGTTATCCTAGTCTATTGCGATTTTTCGGAGTGTGTGTGTGTGTGGGGGGGGGGTCTTTAGCGAGTGACGTCATTCAGTTCCATAGCGTTACTGGTCTTGGGAATCAGCGACACCATCGTTGTATCTAGTGATTTCTCGAACTTGAAAATGACGACATGACCTCAGAAACGTTAAAATTCCATGACGGATGTGACCGTTAATCCCTCTTGTATTAGGTCAGTGATAGAATAAAAAGAGATAGGGATCCTATGTTCTGAAAGCTATACCGAGGGACTGAATGTCGCTATGATTACTCAAATCGGGTAATATGGGAAGAGTTCGTAATACCTCCTCCCGCTGTCGACTAGTATTCTTGATTCGCTATACTTAACATACCACAGTCTGAATAATCAGTTTGAATAATCAATAATAACCACTTTTTTTTCCTATGTTCATGGTATTTTGTTGTTTTGTGTCAGATCATAAATGATATACTGAAAATGCGTACGCGATCCGGTAACGAGCTGTATGTTGTCGGAGAGATTCTTTCCTGCCTCCGCAAGGCAACGCCAGGAACGGACGGACAACTGAGTCTTCGAGAAAAATCTTCCCTTAACTCTCTCTTCAGTTCCTACTTTTTGAAAATCATGGTACAGTCACTTTGGTCGCTGTCATATGACGACACGCAGAAAATATGTGGATAGTAGTTTTTCTCCTATCCCTCTCCCTCGATAGTTGCCTTGGTCATTGCCGTATACGACACGCAGGAGATACGTGGGTAATATTCTCTCTCCCCTATCCTCGGGGATATTCCTATTCATCATGACCTATAATGCACGACACCAGGTTTATTTGAAACCGTAGCCCTTCATACATTAGATATGTACAGGATTCAATTACCTTGTAAGGCGGAGGCTGGGTGAATGCAGTAAATGCTAACTCAACAGATAAAAAACACAGTTGCTTTTCACTTTAAATGAAATATCATTTGCTTCAGATGAGCTTCTGATATAGTGTGTTTTTCACTTGCAGTATCTAGACAAAAAAAAACTATTTAAGAAATCATACAAAAATCAAGACACCATTAAATAATACGTAATCAAACAGACATACATATTTTCTTGGGTGCATTGAGACGTCAGCCGTGCAAATCTGGACTATTATCTGTCACTACAACTTCGGAGTTTATCACAATCTAAATTCAGTAGATAATGAAATATCAGAGAAATAGAATGGATATTTTTCGTCTGTCTAATAATATGAAATGAAAGGAGCTCCAACGACGAAATCTGTAAAAATTGTTTTTTCAAGTCATATTTTACATCGATGTCGGAGCATATAGAGGCAAGACGGCTCCTCGTGACAACTACTGGTACTCAGAGCTGTTATGATACCTTCTTCTTCCCTCGAACAATTAAGCTGTGGAATTCTCTTCCTTCTCTAGTTTTCCTCCTTTCATATAACCTTCCTTCCTTTACGAGTTAGGTGTACCGATACCCGCGGAGCCCTGACTAATTTCTAATTTCTTTCCTTTTAACCTTTTTGTTTCGCTCGTATGGCATAGAATGGGTCCTCTATTTTGCCCGTGTCATGTCGGTAACTAAAAGATATATACAGCCCCCCCTCAGCAGGAGATTAGGCGCCCTTGGTGACGCGCGACAGCGTCCGGCCTCCCTCACCCCGATGTTGGCGGCGCAGCGGTCAGACTCCCTACCTCAGTAGCGGCAGCGGCGGCGGAGACGGTGGGGCTAGAACCCTCCACTATCCCCAACCCCCGAACCTGACGCCTGGAACCCACTTCGGTCCAGCAGTCACAACACACGAGACGTCACCGAGGTGGAAATGCAAATTCCGTATGGTCGTGGATCCACAAAGGGGAAATAAACAAAGCCCGTAGGTCTGCATCCCACCAGTAGTATCATGTGAACCTTAGAGAACGGTGCTTCAGGTGACGAAGCGGATCATACGCGACGGTATAACAGGAACCAAAAGAGGAGTAGCAAAGGAGTGTACAGGGAAGGCGATGAGGAGCGGGCGCGCGGTTCGACACTCCGCACACACACACACACACACACACACACACCCGCCTCCGATGGTGACCAAACTGCCTCTGGCTCCCTCCCTCCCTCCCTCCCTCTCTCCCTCTCTCTCTCTCTCACACACACACACACACACACACGCACGCACCCGCCGCCGCCACCACCATCACTAGCGTGGCTGACGAACACGCACGGACGAACAGACTCCTCCTCCTCCTTCTCCTCCTCCCCCTCCTCCTCCTGCTCCCCAGATCGACCTCCCCCACTCCACCCCCCTCCCCTCCACCGTCCAGTGTACCTGCGCTCGCTCACCTGTAGCGGGAGTATACAGTCGTGCGGCAGACGCCATACCGTCAACACCGACCCTCCGTCTCTCTCACTCCTAACCGCCACCTCGGCAACCGCTCGCTGGAAACGGGGGCGCCTGGATCCTTGACTTAGCCCAGTGTTAGTGATCGCCCTCCCGTACGGCAAGCCAGAGGAGGAGGAGCTGGTGGTGGCGAAGTGTTCAGTGGATTATACTCTCCTCTCAAGCATAAATAAATCTGTGATTTTTTCATGAAGAATCGGAATGTGATAATGCAAACGGAAAGTCCTCTTGCATGGATTCCAAGAATGTGGTGAAGGAGGAGGCAGTGTTAGCTACATGACAGCGTGTGTTCTGTGGCCGCAATCACGTCTGCCTAACCAGTCTGGCCCTCGAATAGTGTGACACCCACCCCCCCACCCTCTCTAAACCTACTTACTTGTGATCTGTATGTCGTCCGCTGGTCAAGTGTTGGTCATTGTGCAGTGACCTAATTTGACCCTGGCTGACCTGTCAAGTAGGAGGACGTGGGGTCACGAAGGCTGGATGAGAGCCATGACCGACCTCGACACCCCCAGCGCTGTCGTCTGGCCTAAGTGGTGTTATTCCAGTAAGTCGGCTTGGTACCATTCGCGTAAGTCAACTTTTTCTCACTTGACTAACTTAGAAATAACAAGTTTCCACTAATGCTCAAGTTGTAGTCGCCTCCCACTTGTAGTCGCAAACACGATCCTAAGGAACTGTTAGTGTAAGCCATAAGTTAGAATTAGAATTTGCAAAAAAAAAAAGAAAATTAATATCTCACGGGAATTTATTTTATTAATCATTTGGCCCGAATGAAAGTGGTGCGTGTTACCCGGATGTGTTGCAGGAATCACCAATAAGGCCTCTTGCTTTTGCCATCCCGAGACCCACCATGACCTCTGACCCCGAGCAGTGTCAAGCAGTTGAGTCCCCCGGTCGTTATCAGATGGCATATCTAGCCCAGTGCAAATATCACAGTCGTAAAAGCTCGTTTTTTTTTTTTAAGATATAAATATGGAAGCGGCTGTGTGGTTGAGGCCAGGCATCGTTCTCCGTGTTAGAAGACGTGATCTGGATTCTGGAAGTGGGAACTAAACTGGAACAAATCCTGTGACTGACATCCTCTCCTGACGTGGTCTATAGTGGTGGTGGGAGTCGAGCCGGGACTTGCAAGTCCATCAGCCATAAAACTATACCTTGTAACAATGGCCCATAACGAAGACGGGGAGGTAAGAAGGGCGCTACTGCATGAATGGATGGCTTTATGACACGATCCCTGCAGACCTCTGGAAGCTGGGAGCAACGTACACTCCACCGGAGGAACACACAGAGATATAACATGTCGTCGTCCAGACTACGCCGGGACAAACATATGTGATGTGATCAGGGCGTATGGAAAAGTGTTATCACATACGCTCATAACTTACCTGCTTTTCACATAAGAGCCATGAGCTTGTTCGTTACCACACTGGTCCTATATTTCTATAAACAAATCTCTATATGAGGTAGATGAGAGTTCATTTAAAGGGGAGGGGGAAAATATTATATCGAGACGAGTTATTAAATATGAACAACATTTAGGAAAAACGTACCAACGAGGCTTCAACTTGTGCTCGGCCAACAGCATAAAAACGTGACCCGTCCGGGGACACTAGTCAGAGGCCACCTTCGGGAAGATAGTTTCAATTCATCAGACCCGCAAATCAAGCTACATTCATTCTTACCCTGTGACATAAACCGAAGGCGCTCTCTCTCCCTCTCTCCCTCTCTCTCTCTCTCTCTCTCTTTGATCGGAGGCAAGAAGAGAGAGAGAGAGAGCGCCTCAGGAATGAGACAGGAGTCTCATTTCACTTAATGATATCCTCCTCCTCTCGGAGAGCATTCTTACAATTTCAGGTACCGCGGGGGACAAGGCGTGCTGAGAACGTGATTACTTGTGTTAGAGGACTAGGATAAATCAGTGATACCTTTAGATTCTAACTTGGAGGAATCAGTGATACCTTTAGACTATGACTAAGATGAATCAGTGATACCTTTAGACTCTAACTAGGATGAATCAGTGATACTTTTAGATTCTAAGATGAATCAGTGATACCTTTAGATTCTAACTAGGATGAATCAGTGATACTTTTAAACTCGAACTAGGATGAATCAGAGATACCATTAAGAAATCGCACTTGGCTATCTTTCTCGTGTGTCCCTCTGCGTAAGTTACAGACATAAGGTAAAATATCCCCTATTCACATAAGTGCAAAAAGGGCTTCATTAGTAACTGGAAGCTACGTCAACACCCTTGTTACAATCGACGATTCTCTTTTATCTGTTAGCTTGCAGAGGTAACATCAAACACCTGGGCATCAGTATGATTAAATTGCAGTGAATATTCCATGATTCTTTTTCGTACATTCGTGATGACGGCAGAGAGGGTCACCCTTACCACCGTTATCAACACAGACTAAAATGGCCGAGAGTATAAGTGAGCGAGGTCGCAACCCGAGAGACCCCCAGCGATAGAGACAAAAGAGCATCTACCTTGTACCCTTCCGAACCGTGGCGTCGGAAGGATCAGAACCACCAGAAGGAAGGGCGCGATAGTAGGAGCCTAAGCATACCCGTGAATTTACGGTGCCTCCGCCCCCCCTATACACTGTGAGGGGCGTGGGGTCTGTGGCCGAGGAACTGACTGATCACCCTGGTACTATGATGGAAGGGTACTGATGGCTGGGTTTGGCCCTCCAGTAGTACCTTACTGATGCTAATGAGGTGTGGGGGAGGGAGGGATGAAGAGCTGGCAGAAATGGCTTTATTGAAACCGTGTTCGTGGTTCACTCGATCGCGTTTTGCTAGCGTGTGTCAGTTCACCTCTTACGGTCCGTGATGTTTTAAGACTAGATCCTCTATCGGACGCCTGGACGACTGTGCATCAGTACTGTGATACAGACAGACTGTGTGGTACAGACGGACAGAGAGAAGCGGAGGCGCGATAAACCAAGACGGTGTTTGGTAATGTTCTTGACGTTTCAATGGAAAATCCAACTTAACCCCGTGAACTGTCTCCAGTGACCCCACAGAGAGGGGGAGAGACAGGGAGAAAGAGATTGTAGATTACATATATTTGGTCAGCACCGGGAGCAGCTATGCGGGTGTGGGCATGACTGTGGGGGCGTTGTGTGGGTGACATCAGAACACTTGAGTTTAGGAGCGAAGCTGGACATCTATCTATCCTACATCGACTTGTATTAGGTTTTCATTGGAAGTGGCGTATATATATATATATATATATATATATATATATATATATATATATATTGTTCTTCCCTGCCCATTTCTATTGTAAGATCTTGTTTGCCAATATAGATTTTCAAGCCGGACATTTAGTGCTTCTCCCAAATATGTAAATGCAGTGTTACCGAGACTGTAGTTAAATGAACAATACACTGAATATTTGGAAAAGTGCATGCAATTACTACACTATATAACATATCCAAACCTTGTGTATTTTCTTTTTCTTTTTTTTCTTGTATTAAACGCATCATAAGAGATTATTTCAATGACACAACCAGTTATATCTTAAGTATCTAAAGTACTTCCCATTTATCTCCCGAGTCGACTGAATCTACCTGAATCTCTTCTCAGATGAATATTTAAAGGAAAGAAAAGACACACACACACACACACACACACACACACACACACACATATACACACAAGATTGGTCTCTACTGTTGCATTAAAGTCACCGCTGGATTACTTTCTAGAGCAGCGTTTAAGTCACCAAATCTAAGGCTTGGATCCGTATGTGGCAGTGAGATCACCGCGTCCTAAAGCAGGATTTAGCCACAGGGAACCTGATTCAGACGATGTAGCTTGGAACCTAATATTCCGGCCTTGATATGGCTTCCATTCCTCTTCTTTTGTCTATTCACAGCCTCGTATTGCGACACTGGGATGTTAACTTGGGTGGACTGACTCCCATTCGTGTGCTTCGGCTAGGTCTGTTATTCATTACAGATGTCTAAGAAACTAGTTCACTGTAGATTTACTTCACATTGTGTGTGTATATATATATATATATATATATATAGATAGATAGATAGATAGATAGATAGATAGATAGATATTGTAAGTTTAATCTTTATGTATGGTATGTGACAATTACTGAAAAGAGTGAAAAGAAAATATTCGGTGTATATCAGAATAATTACCTAGCCAACCCTGGTATAAGTTCTAGGCTTCTCCCTATCATATTCCGTGTTTTGTAACCTAAATCTACCACACACAGGTACTGAAGACGTGAATGCCTTGCCCTAACCTCAGGAGAGAACTGTATGTTAATAGACAGGCAATCTTAAATCTGCACACACGTACCAAAGGAGTAAATATCCTGCCCCACTAAACCATAGAAAGCTCTGCATGTCCCTGTGTTACAAGACGGGTTATCTAGAACTGGACGTCTTCCTTTAACCATAGAGCGCTTTATGTGTGTCTGCGTTGCTCATGGGGTTATCTCAAATCTACACACAAAAAGCACAAGGAGTAACTGCCCTCCTCCTGACCACAGAGCATACGTCTCTATGTGACTAGATGGGTACTACTGATGACTCTCTGCCCGCCTCTAAATGCTGTGATGTGAACCCGACTTTACCGAGCATACTTCTGGATAGAAGTTTTACTTAACGTGCGATTATTAGCCTCTCTTAACTACCAGAGATTTGAGAACTGTCGGCAGCGAGCATATAATACTCATTTGCGGATTTTGTAATTTGCACAGGTGTCGTAAGGTTGACAACTAGTGTACGTGTGGTCCTTCCTGATACGAATATGGTAATTCTTTTTCAATGTTAGCCTGAACCAGGTACCCATTTTACCGACCAACCCCTTAGCGGTGGATGAACAGCTGGGTTGACTCTGGACCAATTAACTTAACCAGGATTCGAACCCATGCACTCGATTCTGGGCGGCCCGTGAATGCGTCACGGTCAGGAACGCTAACCGTTACACCTACGTATGCAGTAAAACATCTGATGTAAACGTGATATGATGTCTGATACAATGCATCACATTTCTAGCATAAATACTGAACAACGTGAAGTGTAATTTTAGTAAAATATTTGGTACAAGAACAGAAAAAGGTGTCAATGTTCTTAAAGCGTACATAATCCCTGTAAGATTAGACAGTTTTATATAACATCACAGCGCTTGAGTCGACCATGCAGCGCCTCAATCACCCATTTAGCTTGAAGAGGTAAGTTAAATGCTTGCAGAAACAGTTCTTTTTATTGGAGAGTCATCTCAACCGTTAAGAGGGTCAGGACAAGCCCTGGTGGCAGGAAATGTCACTCATGTAAGGCTATGCATCTCTCTCTCTCTCTCTCTCTCTCTCTCTCTCTCTCTCTCTCTCACCAACCCGTCTTTCAGCGGTCCTGAATATGTGACTCGATAGTGAATGTTGTAGCTAAGACGCCACCAGGAACAGGAGTTTCAGGCTAGAATGACCTCGGCACATCCATTATTCAAGGGTCGAGAAGGCTTCTGAATCAATCTGAATTGATCGTCCAGGAATCGCCGATGACCGCCCTAAATATGGCGTCGATCATCGGTCGGTGGTTCCAGTTTCTGAGTACCTGAGGCACGCGTTGACCTGCCCCTGCTGGGGACCGGATGGTGGATTCTGGGAGTCTGGTCATCCGTGCTGGAATCAAAAACTGGAACTGCCTCTTGGAAACCAGAGGTCACGGTTCGTAGACGTGACAGTACACGGCTGATTAAGATTGCCTGAATGTTTGTTAAGCGTACCGTAGTTGTATAGCCTTTGGGCCGTCTGGAAAGCAGTAGCCTCTTCACTCAAGAGCCTCTGGTCGTATGTTTTCCTCCCGGAGAGCGTGTTCACTCATCGGCCTTGCAGTTCCATCGAGTCTTGGCATTCCATCGGATCCTTTGAACGCGGACGGTATTCCAGACGAGCCGACAGACATGTCGCTCTTATCGCTGAGATACTTACAGGGTTCGACTGTCGGGGGGTGCTCATGGCGGGTGTCGACATTCTCGACGTAATACCAGGATCGCTGGTGTTGTGATCTGAACAGCTTTAATGAAACACCTCTTCTCGAAAGGTGTAATCCCATCTAACTCCAAGGGCGTACAAGAGATACTGGAAAGCTTTTATTTTTTCTTTCTAAACGTTGAAAGCAGAAGGATATATAAAAGCTCACACATCTTTATACAAGACGTTTCACCCACACAGTAAACACGTTCAATACGAAAACGCATCATTAAACACAATCTGCACCAAAATAGATAAATATAAGTTTCACCCAGAGAGTAAACAAAACCAGTACCTTGTTTACCAAAAAAAGGAGAGAGAGAGAGAGAGAGAGAGAGAGAGAGACCTGCCAAACGTTTCTCAGGTGTAGTACTACAGAATTCCATGGCCGAGACAGGCGGAACAAGCTGCGCTACCAGAGCCTGTTGACGAGCGTGGACACCTGCGTCAGTGACCGTGGGGGTTCGCTGCCTCTCGCCGGGTAATTGACACTGAGGATCATGTCCTTCGACGGCGTTTATTCAAACAGTCGATTGGACTTAACGATGATAGTTCACAGACACCGAGTTTAGAGAGCCAGCGGTCGCATTGGAGGGAAAATTACTTGCACATGATTCTTCTCTATTTTTCTAATCGTTCGAGTAGATAATCGGATTTTTCCCTTCAGCACAATCGTTGCAGTCGAATTGACACACCGATTCTTAGCATCTGGTTTAGCGATTTCTATCTAAATTCCATCAAGCTTCTGTTCTCGGGGTTAGAGCTATTAACATCTCGTATAAGCTTTTAGCGAGTGTCTAGATATTAGTGACACTGATTCATATGCTAATGACAAAACCCTTTAGGATTCGGCTCGGCATTTTGGATTTAGCGTCGCGAATCAAGCTTTAGTCGACGATTTGTTTATTCTTCATAAAGTTACGGGCAAAGGGCTTCCCTCCCACCCCAACCTACCCCCCCCCCCCCTACACTCACATTCCCGTCCGCCGTCACCTCTCTCCATCCAGTATCAACCAGTTTCCAGGGCCGTAAACATAACGGCCACCTCCGTCTTATTTACGGTAGTTATATAAACTACCTCGAGACGTCTCGGCTTGGGGAGGACAACTGCCGACCTCCTCGCTGCCCTTGTGCTCTCTGAATAGCGAATTAGATCCTTTGAGGACGAGGTCGTTGACAAGCGGCTCCCATTGTCTATAGAAATCTATTAGGACATCCATAGACGTGGCTGTACGTTCTCCCCCGCCGCAATTCGAGATGGGTGAAGCGTCCCTGTCCCTTCAAATGATTTCTCTAATTATCATTTCGACTTGACTTTATTAACGATCATGCGGACATTCCATGAATTCAGACGGGGGTTCTCGAATGCTGGGAAGTGAAATCCTGCACATATAAAAGTCCTCACAGCTGGTCTGTACAGGTGGGAGTAGACACTATGACACCCGTGTTTTGAAGTCGTTTACATTTTCGGATCCTTTGCTACATGCGATGACGGGAACAGATGTACATGAAAGAAATACAGTAACAAGGCGAAATTCCATACGAACTTGCATCAAAAGCCAGCCCTCGAGAAAGGCAGCCTTTGGGCCAGACTGGTTCCTATAGGTAAATCGATGGTTAAATGATATGTTTTTTTCCATTCTGTTAGACACAGGCTGGTGATAAAATGGGAACCATATACGACCTCTACTGATGGCTCGTGAATATAAAGTCCTCTAGCATTCGTGTATCGTCTAACTCTTAAGAAAAGTCTTCCAATGAATTACAAAACTCCACTTTGTATCATCCTTCACCTGTTCTCGTTCCATGAGAGGAAAACATCTGTAAGTTACAACGTACAACAGCTCTTTACAGTGTCAAACAGAACACAATCAGACTTATACTGTTGCAAAGATCATACAATCAACCTTTATTGTGACGGTGTACAATAGGCCTTAACTCTGCCAAACAAGGAGCAGTCAGCATTTTAAAAAGGCAAACAAGTCACAAGCAGCCTTTACTGCAGCAAACAAGGCACAATCAGCCTTTAATGTGGCATTCAAGATACAATCACGCATTTACTATGGCAAACAACGGACGCCTCACTGCCTTGTTCTCAACAGTACCCAGTGCCTAAGACCAGAACCCCTAGTTCGAATCTCGTCTTCACAGCTAACGTGGGTTTGATATATATATATATATATATATATATATATATATATATATATATATATATATATTCT
>JAYMFT010173446.1:0-12182 GCA_038088735.1 Panulirus argus
ATTATTATTATTATTATTATTATCATTATTATTATTATTATTATTATTATTATTATTATTATTATTATTATTATTACAATAGTTGTTGTTGTTGTTGTTGTTTTTATTATTATTATTACTCGTTTGGTATTATTATTTGCACATTCCTTTGGTCTATGTTTGTGAGGATTAGTGTCTCCTTTGTAGTGACTGTATGCGAGTTCTCGGGCCTCTGGCAGCAAGATGAATGGTAGGTACTTGGTTGGATGAGTTTTCTTAATACTCACTCCCGAGAAACCATTCCTTCGAAGGTGATTATATAGTCTTGAGGTATTTTCAGAGGAAATATTGTCGCGCCTCCGTTCGTCTCTTCATCCGTCCATTTATTCTCTTCCTCATCTCGCTGCCAGGGGCCCTGAGGACTCCATGCAGCCTTGATATTCAAATGATGTCTTGGGGTGGGAACGAGGACATGGCTCGTGATGGTTGAAGACTTTCTGATTGTGCCTCCAAGGCTTATCCTCACGCAACTGGAGGACCATGGATGCTTAAGTAACCGTTATCTTAATCACTTACATGAAAGGTCGGTTTTGGTGATTCATATAGACGGGAGAACCAGCACTGGAGTCCATTCCAAACACCTGGGGGTTCATGCCACACGCACACTCGGCTTTCCAGACCGGCTTCGAAGAAGTCCCTTCTCAGTGAACCCGACTCTCCCTCGGGTCATCAATAAGAGATGCAAGGTCAGGGTCGTAATGAGCCGAGCTCGGGGCATTTATTTACACACGCATTAAAGAGGAAGAGAAGAAGGGGGGGATGGTTGATCTGGGCGGTCGCCTCCCCAATTACAGTTGGGAGGAATGTGACGGTCGACCGTTTCGCTCTGACGACCCAGTAAGGTTGTGGTTGTTCGAGGTCGCATGTTGTATGTATGACGAGCTCGTAACGCGGCTTGTGTGTAGTGTCGCTGAATGACCAGTGGCCTTTGAACCTCTTCAGCACGACGGTGCGAGTCTTTGAGCACGACGGTACAATGGTTATGATGTTCTTACGCCCTTGACATACCCACCATGGAGTTTTCTAAGCGAGGTGAAAAGCGCACGTCGACCCTTAGGTTTATAGGACATGGTGGAAAGAGGCGAAGAAAATGATACTCGTCTCTTGGGTGGGAACCTTGACTGCATAGAAGCTTTTGAAAGGAACGGGAGAGGAGAGGGAAGGAAGGAATGGCTGGAAGGGACTGAAATAACCTTGAGGAACAGAGGTGGGGGGGGGGGGATGCAGGTGTGACCGCAACACACCGGGGCGCATCTGGGACGGTGTGCATGGAATTATTTCGCGCGTAAAGTTTGGTGGTGACGCTAAACTGAGAATACCGGACGAAATGCATAGGGGAGGGGAGAGTCTGCAGCCCAGGCTTGGCCGTTGGGTCTTGCAAAGCTAGAGAGAGAGATAGAGAGAGAGAGAGAGAGAGACCCGTGGCCAGCATCCACAGGATGGAAAAATAATGGTAATGAAAGGATTTAAAACATGGAAAGACAGGTGACAGTATGCCATTGGGGGTATTGACGAAACGCTTGTGAATGGTGAGGATTTTGATGGGAAGACTGATCGAAGTTAGTCGTGTGAATGGAAGGAGAAGCAAGAACAAAGTCTTCTGCCAGCTGCGCCCTACAGAAGAGGAGTTACAGGAGGTGGTAATAATGTCAAGACTTTCCACGTCTTTGGAACTAATGAGAAAAAAATGTCCTCGGTGATCAAGAGGCGGGTTTGTTTCGACGCGCTGCAAAAAGCGGGGGATTTGCCTGAGGGCGGCAGGACTGATAAACACAGATCGTGTTCCTGTAATTAGTTGGTAAACTTGTGAGCTACGGAGATGCGTATTCAACCCTCGGGGTTCGTGAGTTTTAAAAAGACAGCGTTGTTGTTGTTGTATGATGTTTAGGTTTGGGCTCGAGACTCCTCAGTTACCTTGTCTGCCGTCGTCAGAAACACCCGTGGGCTGCTCTGTGGGAAAGCGTTAGAGGCTTCGTGGTGCATGCGGGCAAGCGGCTTCCAGCAGCTCGGTCGAACGCTGTAGTGAATGAAGCTCCAGTTCGTTCCTGCTTTTGAACGCTGGTAAGGCATCCACACTTGCTCATGCCTAGAGAGAAAACTCCGTTTGTTCCTAGGCGGTGCTTCCGCTGTCTCCAGGATTATCTGTTTTGGAAAAGCGACCTTGATTAACAGCGGACCAGCGGGAGATCCGCGGGAGGGGAATGTCTGGCCAGAATAGCAAGATGAACTGCTTTATACTCGGGAACGCACGGAACGAACTAGGGGCGTCACTACGTATTTTCGGGAACAAGAAACTGTGATATCTCGTGCGGGTTTACATTTCCTGAATACCCGGTCTCCAAGGACGTTTCCTGCACCTTGTTGCAAGTATTAAGGACGCTGGGTATCGTCGCAATATTCGTCATACACGCCGTGAAAAGTATCGTGTATATAACATCGCCTCGAAGGTCTTGTCCGGCAGTATTCTCCTGCACATATCATCCATGCTCGTGGGTAAGAATATGATCGGAGAGAAAATGCATAGAAATATATACATGTCGCTCTGAAATACATTGATAGCGTCGTTATATCGAGGAGATGAGCGGCGCTCGAAGGGGTGGGGTAGAACACAGGTGGGAACCTGGTGTGTTTGGACGCCACCATACACCCAGGTGGGTACAAAAGGTCAGATAGTAATGTGGCCCAAGGTCAGACAAGTCAGAGATGCTGGTAGTGAAAAGAACGGGTTTCATTACAGATAGATTTGATATCACCAAAGACCGGGATGATAGATGGGTACAATTGATAACACAGGGAAGATAACAACACACACACACGCACACTCTCACAGCAACCACACGCTGGAGACGCGAAAATGGCTGGGACTCTCAATTAGCAGTAATGCCTTTTATTCGGTAAATGGAACATTGTAAGACTCAGGCAAATTTTAGAGATGTGTGTGTGTGTGTGTGTTTTAGCGAGACGGTAGTCATATGCAAATGAGACGCACATGAGGGGATGGCGTAGCGTAAGAAATACTCTGGACTAAGGACTGGTGCCCAACGCCTCACAAACGATTGTGTGCACACGGGATTGTTTGGCAAAGCATGTCTGCAATGGATTCTTATGTTGTAATTTGGCTAAGTGCGTGCGCACAGGGGACGTTTCTGTGGTACATTGGATAAAGAGCACACGCATAAGGGGTTCGGTGGAAGTAGACACGCACATGGCACGGAACGGAATGTGTCAATTGTCCTGACACACGGGCAAAATTCACTGTTTACATCCAGTCCGGCGTACCTTTCATTCAGATTACCTAACTAGCTTGCATTCACATACCCATGAGTCCGGCAGGATTTATGGGTTTGTTTATGACTAATATCGTTCGATTTGCACATCTGATGAACTAAATGTAATCAGTGAATTTTTGTTTACAACCCCTGACTTTCGAGACAGTGGTGGTGTGTGCATCGTAAACATATGTGGCGGGTGTCGGATGAAATTTACGACTTCTCTGGAATACGTTACCTCCAAAGACGCGTCAGATATTTAGCTTGTTTAGGTGCGTAATATCTGAGCATGGAAAATAAATGACAAGTAAATATACTCCCGTTGCTTGCTTAATGAGTCGTTAAATGTAGTGTTGGTTCATTAAGACAGTTAAATGATTAATGCTAGATATACCGATACTCTGTGTATATTTACAATTTTTTTTTTTACGTTTGATTGTCTTATTTACGACGCTGACGTAGTGCATATTACATGTTGTAGGGTATCAGTGCGTTTTAAAACCATCTGCTCGGTTGTAAACATAATATCTGAGATAAGGCAGCACGGAAACAAACATAAGAGGTGAGATAACGCCAGTCAGTTCGGTTGCACCTGCTTCCCGAATGATGTTGCAAGAACTCAACACAGTCACTGTACGATCTCTCCATATCCCAAGAATTTCCGCTTACAAGCCACTTAAATCTGCTTGAAGCACACCCTCATCCGGTATTCTTTTCAGAGCTCCAAGATTAGACAACGTGGAGGCAAAGGAGAGAGAGAGAGGGGGGGAAGATTAGGTGACGATAGATACAACACAAGAGAAGGTCTTTTCACCTGCTTTGGGGTCCCGCATGGTATTATGTGGTTTGCGTCACCCATAGCCTCCCGGCTAGCGAGAGCGATCCCTCTTCACTTCGGGAGCCTCCCCAGGTGTCAAAGGCGCCCAAAAGGCACGAACGGAATCCATATTGCGGACATAAAAAGCAAGGTTCCAGAAAAAAAGAGGCTGAACCACCCTTACATCGCCGGTGAACCATTAGAGCAGCACCCCGGGCAAAAATTTCTTGTAAGATTTGCTTGGCGATGCGCATCCCTTGTGCGCAGACCGTGAGCACGCGCACTTGTCCTCTAGTCATTTATTTCGCATGTCAGAAATTTCGCTTGACACCGGCTACTCGGGCATATCGTAATACCACTTCAGTACTGTTCTCCCACGTCGCTACCCGCATCATACATCCCCAACTTTCCCTCCACCTTCTCAGTCCTCGTCTCTCTCAGTATCCACACATCTCTCTCCTTTTCCCATCCTTCCACCTCCAAGAAAAAAGAATCAAGCAATGAAAATGGGCGGTCACGTAGACAAGAACGGGTGCCTGGGCTGAGACGAAGTGAATCTAGCACCGCCTCAACCTGCCTCCATTTCTTGAGCAGCTGCCTCCTTCCCATTCCACTTGCAGCCTCCCCAAACCCGACTCCATCCTTAGGCCAAACGCACAGAAGGCGACGGCCATTGCCTACACGTTTCGCCCCACCTCAGTCGCCGTATTGCGACTCTCCAATTAGAGCTGCCTCGTCTGGTGGCCACTCCGTCCATGGTCATGATATGGTATGAGTGTGTGTGTGTGTGTGTGTTCCTGGCTGCCCTCCTGTCGTGTTTTCCCTAACCCAGCGATAATGCTCAGGGCCACCTGACGCGTTCCCTGACGGAGCAGGAGGCAGTCCCTGGGTTTCCCCATTTTAACACCTCACACCTCCGTCACTGCAGCTCACTTTTTTTCTCCCCACTCCTCCTGTGGCCCAGCCACACCTCTTCCCCAGATTGTAGGGGAGTTCTGTTCTCGCTCCCTGCGGGTCCTGAGGTGTGGCACTGTGGGTCGTATGTGGGTGTCGTCCCTCCTCCTGCCCACTTATGGGCTTCAAAGTATTCTTTTCGCCCAAGTCTCAACGCCGCTGTGGTCGATATCATGTATCCTCAGCGAGACTCGGGGAGTTGGTTGTCACCGTCCGTAACGTTTACGTTTTGTAGCAATTGCCCGGGCTTCGTTGTAGATGACGTATGGTCCACCCCTTAGCTGTCATTTTAGCTGACTGATTCGCGCATAGCACTTCGTCTGCAGGTCATTATAGATGATATATGGCCCCTCCCTCGACGCCTCGACCCTCTCTTTAGCTACCGTTGTTAAAGCTGACTACTTTACTGTCATCATTTCATCATGTGTCGTTATGTGTATTCCCCCTGCGGCCCAGCCGCTGTTTACCCGACGCTGTAGCCGAGCGGGTACTGTATCCCTTCGTCAGGGAGCGTTACAGATGATGTATTATGTCCCCCTCGGGCGGCACAGTTCTGGGCGACGACTGTTGGCGTGGCTCTCAGCCGTCGGGTTGATGGCGTCATTATATAGGTAGGGGGTGCGGGAGGTGGGGAGGGGAGGCGTGTGGGCCGGCCTAACAAGACCAGAGAGGGAGGGAGGCAGGGTGGTGGTCGACCGACCAGCATCCGACGGTAGCGATGGAGGAGGAAGTAGTGTGTGTGTGTGTGTGTGTGTGTGTGTGTGTGTAGGGGGGGGGGGCCGCCCCAGGGGTCAGAGGCAAGGTTGTTGTGCTCCATACTATTACGTTCCACGCTCCTGCCGCCACTACCACCTCCTCCAGCAGCGCCTCCTCTTCTCGCCGTACGGGCGTTCGCCGTACTCCTCCCGCCGTGCGGGTGTTCGCCGTACTCCTCCCGCCGTACAGGTGTTCGCCGTACTCCTCCCGCTGTGTTATGGGGAAAAAGTTTTACACGCATTGCCCCATCTCGTAACCTTTACACACACACACACACACACACACACACACGTAGCCTATGCCAGTTACCCGTTTTATCGACCAGCCCCTAAAGGAAGGATGAACAGCTGGGTGGACTGCGGACAGAGGTTGCCGCAAACCAGGATTCGAACAAATTTCGTTATGATCCCAGGCGGCCAAGTGCATGCGAGAGGAGTCAGTAGCGCTCACTGCTACACCACGGAGGTGTGTGTGTGTGTGTGTTTGTGTGTGTGTGCCCCTCAACAGTGCTGAACCCACCTTCCTTCCTTTTCCCATCGTACCGTTTTCCTTCGTCGTCTAACCACTCATTTCCTGCTTAATAATGTACCCTCTCTTTCACCCTCTACTCCCCCTTCCCTTCCCCCTCCCTCACCTGCCTGTACCATCACCCACCCCCAGGGGTGTACCGTATCTCCCCCTCCTCCTCCTCACCCTGTACCGTCACCCCTCCCCCATCTTTACCATATTCTCCCCTCCTAATCCACCTTCAGCACCCCGCTGGTAATACATTTTGTTCTTCCCATCAAGTGGTTAGGTGGGCACACCTTTCCCTGGTGCGTAATGGTGCGTAAGACTCGGCGAGGCAGCTACTGCTGCCTCCTCTCTCTCTCTCTCTCTCTCTCTCTCTCTCTCTCTCTCTCGTCGGTGGTGTACAAGTCGTACGGCTCGCCCTCGGAACCGCTGCCCCGAGACTTATGGCGAAGATTTGTCCTTTTTCCTCTATCTAATACGCCGTCGTAATTCTTATCCCGGCCGGTATATATCCCCCTCCTCCCTGAACCGTCACACACACACACACACACACACACACACACACACACACACACACACACACACACACACACGGACGCCGCAGTGGGTGTCCGTGATCGCGTTTGAACCCAGCACAAATACACACAGACGCGCCCTCTGAGGCCCCGTCCTGAGACGCGCAGCGTTCTATTAGGGAAGCTGTTTTTATGAATCCGCCGATGCAAATATAGAAAACGGACGCGTCTGGAAATAGGTTAGACTTGAATCGCGCGTAGGTTGGTTGATGCGCCTCACGCTGCTGCGTCTTGAATGGATTCCCGAACAAGAGGTGAAAATCGTTCAATCTGTTCAAAGGGGAGAAGTGGGCGAACGTGAAAAGCGGGATTATTAAAGGAAGATGATTATAGACGCGGGAAAAGAAAACGCAAGTTTGGTTTGTTTTTTTGAGGCTTGGTAAATGCCCAATTATCTAACCGTGTTTCTTCTTAGTAATTCTTTATTTTCTGTGTTTTGTATTTATGATATTTGCTCACCGGTTATTATAACTTTCCTACACAATTCCGGTGTTTCATTTTATGTAATTCATATATATATATATATATATATATATATATATATATAACCAGTGTCTTAAATTCGTTTTCTTATGCCCGTGCCTGCGGTGGAGCTGTTTACACAGAGCTGTGGACTTTGTTTACATAGGGTGTCGCAAGAGTTCGGACTCTTGACAAAATTAAAGCGTAATTTCACACAAGCAGATGCTCGGGTAGGCTACCCAAGGCAGACAGCAAGTTACGATTTGTTGATCTAGTGCTTCCAAACAGCCTGCAATCATTCGTCTGTGGGAAAATTCGTATTGTTGCCAACGAACATTTCGACCGACCGACTGACCCGCTTCAAGCAAGCGTCGCTGCCTCATCCATCGCGATCGTCATAATGTGTGATTTCCGGTCGCGCGCGTCCTCCTCCTTCTGTAGCTAGGCAGCCGTCCATGCGTGACGTCAGTCGCGTTCGTTACAGACATTCAAATCCGTTTCTTTCCCCCGGGGGTCCACGGCCAGCGATCCGGCTATAAGTGATATATTACAGTTATTTCCTCGTTTTGTCATCGCGATATCTCTCTCTCTCTTTCTCCAATCCCGTCCACTTCGTTCGTCCTCTTGTGTTGGATAAATGTATCCCTGGAACTGATTGCACGGGGTTCGCATCCCCTTTTGTCCCTTCCATCCTCTCATTTCTGTCGTCTGTGATAGAGACATCTGTTCCTCACTCACGTTATTCTGTCTCATCTTGGATTCGTACCTTTCATTACTTGGTGTCGTGTTTAGAATTACTAAATTAATGTCATGTCCCGTCATGTATCGAAGCCCAAGTCATTATGTCCTGTTATTTATCAGATGCCCCAGTCATTATGTCCCATCATTTATTAGATGTCCCAGTCATTATGCTCCATCATTTATTAGGTGCCCCAGGTATTGTTTTATTATTTATCAGGTGCTCCAGTCCATTTCTCTTATCTCCATGTCTGTAGTGATGAGCAGTAGAGATGAATTTACTTACTTCCTGCTCACCAATTACTGTCTGGGGCTCTTACTTTATTTCTGGGGGTCCGTTAACCTACCCTGACCATTCCTGTAATTAATGAGGGCCTCCTGACTTGGTCTTGTTAGTCCGGGGACACGTTTGTCTGTCCTAATGAGGTCTTCATCCCGGTTATGTGTCCAGAGGTCAGATATCATGGCCCACGAAGTTGTTTGCAAAGGAAATTGTGAAATGGCATCTTCGGTCATTAAATAAGAGCACCGCAGTGTCAGATGGTATGTGTGTGTGTGTCTGTGTGTCTTGTGTCGTGTTGCATGACCGTCTCGGGTCATCACGTCTTCCCTGTCGCCGGCCAGGGTAGTCGTGTGTTTCTTTCTCGTGTCGTTTTTGCATGTTTTACTGCTGAACTCTGCCGCCCCTCCTCCTCTCTCTCTCTCTCTCTCTCTCTCTGTAGGTCACGAGTCGTGTTGTCATCCTGTGGTGTCGTCTCTCCCCTTTGGGTCTGGGTCTCCTGCCCGTCGTTCTTGCCACAGAGTTGATAACCATCGTCGTGTTTTTGGGTCGTCTGTCTTGCCTCCTGTCTGGCCAGGTTCGAGTTTCTCGTTTGTCGTCGTCTTCGTCGTGGCGGGTCGTTGAGCTCCTGACAGTCGTCCTCAATGCCAGATCAGGGTCATGGAGACTGGTCGTTGCTTTCACTGGATCGCGTCTTACGTCGTCCAGCACGGCATGTGGTGGGGTCTTATGCAGTGGTTTAGTATTTCCTGTGTTGTCGTTCGTTGCCGAGAGAGACAGAGAGTATTGCAACATCTTTCTCATCGCTTGTGATGTTGCATACAGGTACGGACCGTAAATACATGTGTTTCAGCTGGTGGTGTTGGCATGCTGGGCCCTCACACAGGCACGTGCAGTGGTGGCCGGGGAGGGCTGAGGGCACGGAGGGCAGTAGAGGAGGGCTGGCAGGGGAGGGCTGCTGGGGGCATGGTGGTTGGGTCGTGGCTCGGCCGCCATGCACAAGGGGAGAACTACTTTAACACAGGCCGGACGGACTTGGCCAGGGTGAGGGTGGCGCCCGAGGGAGAACGGTGAGGATGCAGTTATACGGGACGAGGGGTGAGGCACACACAGAAGGGGAGGAAATGAGGTGTGGAGAGAGAGGGAGAGAGAGACAGAGACAGAGACAGGCAGGGGAGGAGAGATAAAGAGAGAGAGGGGAGAGAGACACTATGATCAAGACTTATCACAGGCCAAAGCGACAGTGATAACAGAGGGAGGTCATGGAAGGGAGTGTGTGTGTGTGTGTGAGGAGGGAGGAAGGGAGTCATTAGCTTGGGGAGGAGGAGGGGATTTTATGGAGTGGGTGGTTGGGTGGGGAGGAAGGACGGTGGTAATCAATGGCCGTCAGAGGTGCTACCAGGGACGCCCCCTGTGCCAAAAAACAGGGTGAGTCTCTGCAGGGTTCCCGAGGACCTCCTCGCCCACCACTCTTGCTTTCTCCGTCTTTCGATGTCCCCTCTGTGTTTCGCGGTTCCCCCGACAGCCCTCATTTCAGCGAGGATCATTTGTCCCTCTCTCCAGGCAGTGTAGAGCTCTTCGCTTCAGGGCAGATTGCCTTACAAATCCGGACGAGAGCAGAGTCGGTCTTTGTCTCTCGTGTTGTTAAACAGGTGTACATAATGCATGACATGAGCAGGTTTTACCCATTACTCACGAACATCTCGGATTCATGGCTGTGTGTGTGTGTGTGTGTGTATGTGTAAAAGTTCATGTCGTTCAGTCTGAGCATTTTGTTAAACTGAACATTGAGTTCTGCTGATTTGATTCAGATTTCTGAGGGACGCTGCATGTAGGAAGGGTTCCACGCCCCCGCGCAGCCGGACAGTCGTGGGAGGCAGGAAGGGAGACGTTGACGACCTCAGCCAGAACGGGTACATTAATACTGGTCTTGTGACATTATGCTTTATCCAGGTCGTGATCTGACTGACTGACTGACTACCTCGGGTCACCAAACTTCCGCCAATGGTGTTAAACTCAGGTCACAGGACCACTCCTGCATTGCTGCCACCCCACGACACAGTAGGACCCTCCTGTGGTGTGAGGTTTCGACAGAGTAAAAAAAACTCTGCAGGACTGACTTTACGACGCGACAGAATACATAGACCAACTATCTCACAAATGCTTCAGAGGTGCACGCTACCTGACTGACTAACCTTTTACCGCAGTCGAATACTTGGAGGGACTTCTCGACACAAAGGGGTAAGTGCGGAGACTATAGGTATAAGGAAATATATTCCTATACGTGTATAGTCTGTGGGTAGCCTTAGATTACGTCAAGTGGTTACATAAACGAGTTTCGTTCACCTGCCGTCTGTGTAATTTTTACTTGACACAGTCCCTGGCAGTTTCAATATTGCTGTGCTGGAAAGGTCAGGCCAGGTCACCCACCCCTCTGAGCAGGTCGGGTTAACAAGGGCGTTCCGGTAGTTAAGTTACTCTCCTTCTGTCGTGGCACTAGCAGGAGCTGGTGGTGAGGAGAGGGGGGAGGGAATGTAGCGCCACACTCCCACCTGTCATGTGGTGAGGCCGTCTCTCAACGGTGTGTGGCAGCCGGCCAGGGGAAGTATAATGTATGGCTAACTGACCGTCTAGGGGAAATTACCCCGTCACTCACCGCTCAAGGGGAAGAGGGAAGAATGGAAGGGAGAGATAATGGCGGAGGTCTCACATAAATCTACGGGGTTAACTTCTGATGTTTCACTACCCAGCCAGCCTCCAGAGCTTTTCACAACGTTATCGATAAACTGGATTGATAGATTAAGAGATCAAGAGATAACTCTGTGCACCCATGTAAAAAATTACCTTAGTATCATTACATTTTATGCACAAATCTGTTGATCTTTGTACGCTGTTGGTCACTCTGCACTGAAGGCTCCAACCCCCAGTGCCTAACCAAACACCCAGAGGCAGTGGTTACCGTGGCCATGTTGGTCAGACGAAGCTCTTGCTTGATCAGCGCGACATTAAAACCAATAATCTTTATCCCTGCTGACTAAAAATACCGGTATGAATATTACGTGGACAATAGCTTTTGTTTCTCTGTCCACGTTTGGTATTGATTCTCCATTGTCTTCGTATTACTCGTTAGATATCTTGGTTTTCTGCTTTTGAAAGATAGGAGAGATTCCTCCTGCTCTCTCTATATATCTTTTCTCTGTGTGGATATTAGCGCTGTATTACCACCACCCACCAAACTGGCCCTTGAAGGCGACAACAGGACAGCAGCGGTCACGGGACCGACCGACCGTTCGCCAGCGGAATCAGTCAGTCCCCCTCGGGTGACGCTCACGGCTCATGTCGGAGGCCGTGGCGAGATTCCCACTCCCCCCGGGTGACGTCTTCAACCACGCCAGCCGACTAGACAGTTAAGCACGCAGATGGATAGACAGGTGGTCTAGCTGGGAGATAGACAGACAGATAAACGGGGATTCAGAGTCTTTTATTGTTTTTCTCCTAGGTTGAATAGCAGGTTTGTAGCGAGAATCATTCTTTTAGTTCTGTTTGAAGGAGAAAAAAAAGAAGGGGCTTTATTTTGCGAAAGGTTCTCGGCATTAGAGTATTTTTACAGTTGCTCTGTACATTTACTCCTTTGCAACGACAATAAGCAGGGTTGTTTTGAAGGGGTCGTTGGTTCAAATAGAAGGCATTGCTGCAACAGGGAAGTATATATATATATATATATATATATATATATATATATATATATATATATATATATATATATGTGTGTGTGTGTG
>JAYMFT010173457.1:0-12181 GCA_038088735.1 Panulirus argus
TAATATATATATATATATATATATATATATATATATATATATATATATATATATATATGTGAAATGATCATGATTATTTTTTTTCCCCCCGAGATGGCACAGGCAACTGAGGCCTTAATCAAAGCCATCCCATTAGCATTTCATGTTGGTTTAGAAAAAAGTGTCAGATATTGATTTCCGCTTTAGGATGTCCTTCAAGAAGAAGCTTTTATTGTCATCAACCAGGTGAATGCTTACTTGATTTTCATTCAAAATTTTATTTTTTGCTCCAAATAGAGTACTATTCTCAAATGGGATTCTTTTTTCTTTTGAGGGCAAAGACTTAGGCTTACACAAGTTGCTTCAACATTATAGGCCCGGGCTACATTGTTTTGTCATTAATTAGACCAGCTGTTGGGAAGGTTCATTTGTGTAGTTTAGTGTATGACATGGTGAAGTTACAGGCCAAAAAGTTAACCTTCTAGATAAACGTAGCCTTTTCAGTATTTAAACAGAGGTTGTCAGATTGACGAACCCTTAGAACTTCTTGACTTCCTAGTCTAGTGGAAAAAATTAGGAACTTTCAAGGCCTTTATTTAGGATAACTCCTCTGACTTCTTGGGTACTGAGTCTTTGATGGGGCTTCCTTTCCTCAGAAGGCCTTGTAAGTACAAGCTTTCGGAAGAGGAATGAAAATACATGTATATCAGTAAGTGGGAGCTCTTGGATCCATGATTCTTCATCTCCCAGAATGTCCTAAATCCAGTAATTGGTATTCTGTTTCTTATGGGCAACATGTTAGCTGCTCACTTCTTTATGAAGGAGGCTGTTGCAGACCCTCTCTTCAGTTAAAGAAAAGAATCTTCCTAGCAGTGTACAAAAGCCTTTTTCTTCATTTTTTTTTTTTGTTTAAGGAGCCTGCAGAGTGTAGGCAGACACCCTTAGAAGGTTAGATTTCCATGATAACAGAAATATCTGTAGAGAGAGATGCATTCAATTGGTTCCTTTTATTGCATGGTTCCTGAGATGGAGCTCTTCACCACCAAAACAAAAACAAATGCCGTGTCATTAGCATAAGTCTTACTGGTATTCAGTTAAAGGGCAGAAGCAGTAGATGCTTTGGCTGCATATTGCAGCTGTTAGAATCAAAGTTTTTCAGCTTTTTATGAGTATATTTTTTGGGGAAAGTTCTCATTTGTTTTTGAGGGTTTAGTGATCTTTGTAACCCCAAAGTGAGAGAGATTTTCAGTGCCACAAACTACTTCAGCTGTGCAGATTCCCTTCCCTTGATTCCTCACATTTTCCTAGACTTCTTCAATCTGCATCAGGATCCTGGCACCATATACAGGGTGTTGGAACTTAAGTGAGTGGATTTTCTCAATTCTGTATAACAGTCTGAATTGGAGGACATGTAGTGAATGACCTGCTCCACGATGCTGTAATTCTACTAGGAGACTGTAACAAATGACAAGCTCCAAAATGTCAGATTTGTACCAAAAGACCGTATCAGTCAGTCGAGAGTTTTCAATTGTTCTGGAAAATTCAGATTCATGTGATATGGAGAAGGTCTTTGTTATCCTTTTCTAGTAATTTACATGATAAAACAAGTTGATAATACTTTTGCCTCATACGAGAGTGCCTTTAAGAATGCTGGTCAATGACTTGCTTTTGGATATGCTTCATTGGTCTTTCTTCTTGATAATACCTACTGACCCATGTAACCTAAATGGAAATTGGCAAAGTTCTTGGATTTGTTACAGTTGGAAGAATTATCTGGCAGTATAGTGCTTGAATGGCCTTTTTTGAAAACTCCATCTGGTAGCCCTCAGGGCTTAGAAAAGAATTGAGAGATACATTCAATGTTCATACATAAAAACTGTCTCACTTTCAGTGATGAACGTTTTTAACAGATTAATCCAAACCCTAGGTTCTTTGGAGGGGGAAAGAAAGTTTCAAAATATTTCTCTACTGAATTCTTCTTGCCCAGTTAAGTCCAAGAGCTCATTGAGACCATGAGAAACTAGAGTGGAATACCTTTTTGTTCCCTCAGGAAGCTTGAAAACCCTCTCAGCAAAGAACTTCTTATCTTAGATTAAAACCAGTCATTTGTGGCTCAGCCTGGCCTGTGTGTTAGAGCCCATGATTTTAGAAAGAAGGCTTCCACTCTGGCCTTTTAAAGGTGACTTTTTTTGGAGGAGATTAATGAAAGGCATTTGCATTCCTCAGAACTTTTGTTAAATGGCATCTTACCCCAGACAGACAGTTTTGCTCATGTGTTACACTATACCTATAAGGATGCTGTTTTTCTCATAGTTTTCTGTTGGTTAAGTTTTCTTAAATGCTCCTCCATGTTTCATGCTGCCATAGCTCCAGGAGAGAGAGAGAGGTGAGTTTAGAAGAAAAACACTGTCTATCCAGGGCAGTGACCCATAAAATATTTTCCAGGTTGCAGTTTCTTGCCCTGTCTTCTCTCTTTTGAAAGACTTCCTTCCCCAGTGGTAATCACTATTGCAGTGATGTTTGTGTTCTGAGAAGTATGAGATGATCGTTGTGACTGGCAGGTCAATTGGTGGGGCTGTGCTATCATTGCCAAGTAGAGAATGCTGAATTGCAGGGGGTCCTGCTGAAGCCTGCAACTACTGAAAGATGGTTAATGAGGGATGAGAGGTCTAAGTCTCACCAGAAGGTAGGGGAGGTTTCAAACCCCAGGGGTATTAAAGAATTGCTCACAGCTCACAGGACATCATCCTGGAGAGAAACTGTTTTTCATTCCTCTAAACTCATTTTTTTTTCTTTTCAGGGACCTCCTAGAATACCTATTGGGTGGAACTACCAATCATCCACCTTAAAAGATGAGAAGGTTTGTAGACTTACATAGTTATCAAACTGGTCCATTTGGTTTGGAGGAGAAAATTGAAATGTAGAAATAAAACATAGATAGCAAATATTATTGTTATCATAGACGGGGTTAAGTCACCAGAAACATTTATGAAAAGGGACCACCAAAGGACCATCCCTTCATCAGACTGGCCTAGTTGTGTCAAAGTAGGATACTGAATGTTAAAGTTAAAGGAGGGACAGCAAAAACTTTTGATAACAGCAACCATCTTGGTTGGTAGTTAAAGTTACAGGACATGATTTTAGAAAGAGGCCAGCCAAGGTCCATCCCAGTCTCATTTGTTTCAGATTCATTCAGTAGGATCAGAGGAGATGATTGAAAAGTGAAACATTAACAGGTTGATGATTATTTTTTGTAACATTGGCCAGCTTGTATGATGGTTTGAGTCACCACGCACAGTTTTGGACATGGACCATCCCTACCCAGTTTCATTTAGATTAGTCTGGTAGTGTCATATGAAAAGATTTAAGTATGAAAAGTTAATACACATATGACTGCATGTATTAATGTTAGCCATCTTGAATGGTGGTTGAAGTCACTAGACATATTTGATAGCTTGGACTAACCAGAGACCAGCCCTAGCAAGTTTGGCTTTAATTGGCCCATTTGTTTTTAAGAAGAAAATTGAAATGTGAAAAGTTAACGGACAGATGAAAACTAAGAGGCTGTCTTGGATAGTGGTCTGTGTCACCTCACACAGTTTTGGAAAGGGATCTCCCAAGGACCATCTGCTTGGTTTGGTTCAGTTGACTGAGTGGTCTCAGATGTGAAGATTGAAATTGGGAAAGTTAAGAGATAAATGATGACTTTTTAGCAATTGGCCAAATTGGAATTGGAAGCTGGTTGCAATCATAGGACACAGTTTTGAGAAGAGGTTCTCTTAGGCCCATCCTTGTCAGTTTTGCTTTGTATTGACATGGTACTTTTAGTGGAGAAAACTGAAAAGTAAAGATACAGACATGAAATATTTTTAGCAGCAGCAGCTGTCATGAATGTTAGGAGAGGTCACTAGACATCATTTTGAAATTGAACCAACAATAACCCATCTCTACCAAATTTGGTTTAAACTGCCCCATTAGCTTCATACGAGAAGATTGGATTGTTGAACTCTTACAAACAGATGGAAACTATTTTTAGTAACAATGGCCCTCCTGGATGATGGTTGGAGTCACTGGAAACAGTATTAAGAAGGGACCACCTTAGGACTGTCCCTGGCTAGTTTGGGTCTAATTGGCCATGTAGTTCTACAGAAGATTAAGTATGAAAGTTAACAGAAGGATGACGATTAGTTTTAATAACAGCAATCATCTTGGGTTATGGCTCTTGTTACTAGACATAATTTTGAAGTGTACCTAAGGATCATTCCTGCCCACTTTTTTCAAGTTGGCCCAGTAGCTTCTGAGATGATTGAAATGTGAAGAGTTAATAGATGAAAAATTTTTTTCATTAACATTGTTGAGCTTGGATGGTAATTAGAGTCACCATTTACAGTTTTGAAGAGAGATCACCCAAGACTTGTCCTTACCCAGTTTGGTTCAAATTCACTCTGTAGTTCAAAGGTGAAAAAATAGAAATGTGAAAAGTTAACACACAGATAATGACTATTTTTAAAATCAGTGCCAACTTAGTTAAATTCTGATGTTACTGGACAGAGTTAACATAAGGGACCATCCAGAGACCGTCCCAGGTAAGTTTGGCCCAGATTGGTCAATTCAGTTTCGAAAAGAATGTTGAAATGTTTTAGTAACTTTGGCCATTATGGATGGTGGTCAGGATCACCAGATCATTTTTGAAAAGGAACCATATATGAACTATCCCTGCCCAGTTTGGTTCAAATTGACATAGTAGTTTCAGAGAAGGTAGAAGTTTAAAGAATTAACAAACAGATGATTGTTTTCAGAAACAGTGGCCATCTTGGATGGTGGTTGAGATCATTGGACACAATTTTGAAAGAGGCCACCCAATCCCCATCCTTGTCAAGTTTGGTTCAAAGTGGCCCAGTGATTTCAGAGAAGATTGAAATGTGAAAAGTTAACATACACATAAATCAAATGTTTTTAGGAACAGCAACCATCTTAGAAGGTAGACAGGGTCTCTGGACTAATTTTAATGAGTGACCAACTAAGGAACATCCCTGCCAAGTAGTTTCTGTGGTGAATATTGAAATGTGAAAAGTTAATGAACAGATGGCAGGTATATTTAATAATAGTGGCCTCCCTGGATGGTGGTTGGAGTCACTAAAAGCAGTTTTGAAAAGGGTTTACTTAAAGGACCATACCTGAACACTTTGGATCAAATTAGCCCAATAGTTTCAGAGAAGATTGAGTGTAAAAAGTGATAGATGGACTAAAAGTAATTTAGATAAAAGCAACAATCTTGGATTGTGATTATCTTAGATGATATGAAAAGACCATCCTAGACCCATCCCTGCCTGTTTTGGTTCAAATTAGCTCAGATGTTTCACAGATGATTGAAATATTGAAAGGTAACATCAGTTTTGAAAAGGGGCCACCTTAGGACCATCCCTGCCTACTTTGTTTTGTATTATTTCTCTAGTGTCAGATTAAAAGATTGAAATGTGAAAAGTTAAAACATAAATGACTATTATATCTAGTATCAGTGGCCATATTGGATGGTGATTGGGGTCACCAGAGTTTACAAGAGAGACTCGCCTCAGACCATTCCTAACAAGATTTACTAAGTTAGCTCATTCATTTTGGGGAAGAAGGTTGAAATGTGAAATGGTTTTCTAACAATGTCCATGCTGTTTGGAGTTACAGAACAGTTTCCAAAAGAGACCAACCAGGGACCATCCCTAGAGAGTCTGGCTTAAATGTTAGGCCTATTTGTATCAGAGAAGATTGTAATAACGACTGTTCTGTTATATAACAGAGACCCCCTTGGATGGTGGTCAGGATCAATACATACAGTTTTGGAAAGGGAATCCCCAAGGACCATCTCTGCCCACTTTGCTTCAAATGTTTGCTATAGTTTTAAAGGAGAGGATTGAATTATGGAAAGGTTATGGGACAGATGATGTCTGGTGTTAGCAGCATTGGCCATCTTGGATGGTTGTTGGGATCAAAAGACACAGTTTTGAAAATAGATATCCCAAGGCCTATCCATTTTGAGTCTAATTCAAACTGGCCCTTTATTTTCAGAGATTAAAATGTGAAAAGCTAACATGTGGATATCAGACATTTTTAGAAAAAAGCAGCTGTCTTGGATGGTAAACAGAGTCACTGGACATGATGTTAACAAGGGGCCTCTTAAGGACCATCACTGCCAAGTTTGGTTCAAACTGGCCCTGTAGTTTCAGAGGAGAAGATTTAAATATAGAATGTTGATTAAGAAATCTCAACTTTTTCTAGTGACAGTAGCCATCTTGTATAATGGTTGGAGCCAGTAGAAACAGTTTTGTAAAGGGACAACCTTAGGACTAGTCCTGCCAAGTTTGTTTAGAATTGCTTCATTTAGGTCAACATTTGATGCTGAAGCAGTTATGGTCCATAAAATCACTCTCCATACAGTCCATCATTATCAGATAATTCAGGATCTTATTCTGCCTGGTTCTCTGAATCTAGCTAAGAGCTACTCAGTTTCCTTCCTCAAAAACTTATGAAAATATACTCTCATTGCCATAGCTGGAGGATGACTAAATGTAAGGAGAAATTATAGCTCAGTACCACCTCAGCCACCACCCATGACCTTGAAATTGAGGTGCAAAACTTGATGCTTATGTGTCTGTATAGAAGCATTACTTAGCTTGAATAGATATCTGTTTGGAGGTGTTAAGGGGTTAACAGGTGCTGAGGACCAGTACCATATTGTGTTTCACTGATTTATGTACCATCCTGATTGCTCCTTCTTTGTTATCATTGTAAATTTGTTCTAGATTGTTGTACTTCTTTGGGGGATTATGTAGTATTAACACCACTATGCTCTTCTTCCTTACAGTTTCCCTACAGATGCATATCCTGTTATGTATTGTCTGAATGGGCCATCTCCTTACTATTCTTGAATCTTCAGTCTGTATGTATTGTCTGAATGGGCCATCTCCTTACTGTTCTTGAATCTTCAGTCTGTCATTTATTAAGAGGGTTAGTCTTCCCTCTCCTTTGCCTTCTCTTTCCTTTCTTGCTATTTTTGCTATCCTGTACTCCTTGGTAGATCAGGTAAGAACTTATCTCTTTGATGAGCTTTGTTACCAAGACTTCAAGAATACAGGTGCACTTTCCCTTCCTTCTACAGTCCTTGAATCCATCTCATTATCATGGACAAATAATTCATCAGCATTTGAGTACATCACTCTCAGTCTGACTTTACAATCTCCTAACACTCCTGTCCTCTACGCAGTGCAATTGGGGCTGCTCCATCCTCTTGCCACTTGCTGTGTCTTCAATATCTCTTCTTTTGAGTGTACTCACCACTTTTCTCTTTCTCATCCAGTGAATTATCACATCTGATGAATATTCCACTGAATTCCACCATGCCTGTAAGATTCTTAACTTTCCTGCACACTTCATGAATTGATGACTTTAAGGCAGGTATAACGATAATTGGTCACCCCTTACATCTTGATTGGAACCACCAATTCTTTCATTTACCTTGGAAATCACATCTGGCAGTCCACAGTCTCCAGCAGTCTTTTGATATCTATTTGTAATATCCATTTTGTCTTTCCCTTTTCTTTCTTATCTGATCTATCCAGCCAAAAATAATCAGTGATTTATGTCTGTCATCCTCATGGTTTAGTAATCTTTCTAATTTTGGTACAATCCACTTTTCAGCTAGATCCCTTTGTGTATAAGTGTTAATATCTGCATCTCTAACTTACTCTGGAATTTCTCATTTAACTGGCAAGCACTGGTCCTGTATGCTCTGAACTTTTCTAAACCTTCTGTTGACTAGCCCATAAGCTTCCTTGATTGCATCATCTCTAATATTGCATATAATTTCTTCAACTACATCACTTGATTTGCTGTGTACAGTTTCCAGAGTGCTTCTGTTTGTGTCACCCCAGGTCTATGTTCCTCTCCATCACCCTTCATGCTCAGCATCTGTTGATCTGTTGTCAGAACTGCCCTTCTACTGTCATCAGTCCCTGTGTGTAAGTTCTCTTCCTTAACTGAACAGCTGTCAATATTGATTCAGTTGATTCTGTATGTGCGTTTGTCCTTTCCTCTCTCTGAGTGTTTCCCAAACATAATTGATCTTGACTTTAAATACAATCTTTTTCCAACCTGGTGACCCAAAGGACTGCTATTTTTAGTTACATTTGCTTATTATTTTGGTATTTAGTATTCATTAGTTTCATTCATATTGAAGTAATTCAGATAACTAAAGCAGAATTCATTTGAGTAATGTTTTAATCAGGCAAAGTAGAAAGCACAACTTTTCAAGAAAATGTTACTTTACAAAATTTGTCGCAACAGTTTTTTATTTTAGTGGCTATCTTGACACTTCTTCATCCTTGGAATGAGCTCCTCTGAGTTTTGGTTTTCCATTGATAGATTTCAAACTGAAAATAGATATTTTCAGTAAATTTTGCCAGTATTTCTGTAACTCTTAATTCCCCTGTTTCATTATGTAATGATCTATCTATTTTTGTCTCTGATACCCTTTCCCTTTGGGATTTCCCTTAAGGGGGTTGCCACAGCAAAAGAGTCTCCATAACTATTGAACTTGACTGCCGCTTCTTAGCCTTTAGTGCCTCACCCTTAACATGCCACTGGCAGTGGGGAACTCTAGTGCAGTGTTTTCATAGGCTGCTACCTATGTTCCTACCAACTGCTTCTACGTAATGTGTCTACCTAATACTCCTGCCCAATGTTCCAGCCTACTGCTTCTACCTAATGGTTCAGCTAATGCTCCTACCTTCTGTTTCTACCTAATGTTCCTGTCTAATGTTCCTACCTACTACCTCTATCTATTTCTCCTACTATTTTGCCAAGAGGCAGGGCTAATGGAAAGTGCAGGAATATCTAGAGTTGCAAAGAATGAGTTTTGTGAGTTTAGTGGTGTCATATGTGTGACAAAGAGAGACTGTATTGTTGTGGACAGAATGTCAGTGGTCCACATCTGGGTGAGGCAGAAAGAAAAGACTGCTACCCGGGTCAGAGGAGTGCACCTTGATAACCATTAAAATGCTGGCTCACTACACAGCCGTCACCAACCTTCTTAATACTTAGGCGGGTGGTACTAGTAATATACCTCCCTGGTTGGTGGCTGCCTTCCATTTACAAATGATGATAGTAATATTTCATAATTTCTGCCAAAAATTTATTTTTTTGCATGAGACCTAACTGCAACCTTCAGGAACATTATCATTTGGGTCGTGATGCTGGGTGTGGGAACCATAGCTTTATTTGAATGGCTGCCAGTATTGCTTCTGCAGTTGCCTGCCTCGTGTTGTCATCAGTACAGTAAATTCTGTATGTGTTTTAGCCTTTCTTCTGATTGAACAGCCCCTAGTATCAAAAACAGACCCATCAGACTTTGTTTGCTTTTTAATGGCTTCACTTTCTTTGCTCTTGTTTTGTATCATGAATCCCCTCTATTAAACTGTTTTTCTGTTGAAACACATGAACTGTTTTTTAGATCTCGTAATTCCTTTTAGTCTCATGAATCCCTTCATGATCCTTGAAATGTTTCCTTTGTATTGTTAATTTAGTTTTAGTTGTGTTACCCTCTGGTCTTGCTCTTTAACACGTTCCCATAACACCCCTCCAAACATTTGCTCCTTTGTACATTCATCTCTAATCTCTTCTTTGCTTTCATCTCTCGCATCCTTTTTATCCTTTTTGCTGATATGGTTTTGACAGACTAGTTTTGGTACAGTCCTCTAACTGAGTCCATACCAGCCATTCCAGGCTCAGGAAGTGCTAGACATATTAGATTAGTCCCCAAAGTAATACTGGTAACATTAATGAAATTTACAAGAGCAAATTATCTTAGAAATATTAGAATCTAGATATAAAACTGACAATGAGTGTTGACTCATGGTTACCTTAGAAGTAAATACTTTAATCCCCTTTGGGAAGCTGCTCCTTTATGCATTACCTTACTGCATTTGTTCATTCTACAATGTTATACACTCATACAAATTAGGTCCCCTTAAAAGGAGATCAATTAAAGAAAGAAAGATATCGATTTGCTGAAGTTAGCAACACTCCATCATTCAATTTGAACTTGGGGAGCTTCCACTTCCAGACCTTTTTCAAACTCACAAAATTTGGCACACAAGCTGAATATCCAGTGGATTTGCCACTCAGAGGCCCCTTCATATTTTACTCCCCTCCTTGTACACAATAGGCTTCATGAGTTGTAGACCTTCAAAAATCTAGGAAGAAACAGAGATCACTGCTTGGAGCTCTTCTTTGCTGCCTGGACTGTGCAGGACTGTGTATATGTGTCAGCATGATTACCTGATTTCCATTATGGGGTGGGATTTCTGCATTAGAAGGGCCCCCAACTTTATCTGTGTCTGCATTATCAAACAGTCTTACAGACAGTGAAGGTTATACACTGATTGTATATTCTATCTTATCTTTCTATATCTCTGACTCCTGTTCCCTAACGGAACTCCCATCAAAGGGATGGCCACAGCAAAAGAAGTCTCCACTTATCCCTGTCATTATATGCCTCCCTCGCATCCATTATTCCTCGCATTCTTTCACCATTTCTCTCCCTGCAGTATTCTTCCATTCTATTTGCCCATGTCACAGATGATCTTCCTCTCACACCAACCCCTTTGATTTTATGAGCATACACTCTCCTTGTAAACTCCCAGTCTTGCATTCTTTCTACATGCCCAAACCACCTCAAAGTAATACCTTTCATCCTTTCTACCACTCCGCAATTCATTCCCATTACATTCCCTACCATAACCCATCTCTCATACACCCCTTCATGTCTGTCTTCATTCCTTCTAGTCATACCACATGTTGCACTCAAATAGCTTATTTCCACAGCCTGGATTTTTGGCCTCTGTAATTCATTACATGTCCATATTTTGGCTGCATAAGTCAGGGTTGGGAGGACTATGCTGTCCCTTCATCCTATCTTCACTTCCATACTTATACCTTTACCCTTCAATATTCTATTAAGGAACTCAGTGACTCTTCTACCCTGTTATGTTCTCTCCCTTATTTCTCCTTCCATATCACCAAATTTACTCAGGACAGCTCTAAATACTTAAATTCTCTCACCTCTTCCAGTACCCCCCAGCCCCACCTCCAATATCCAAAACACAGTTTATTACACATTATTCTTTCACTCTGTATGGTTTTTCCTTTCTGTTTTGTTTACCTTCAATTTCCTTCGCTTGCACACATCATAAAGCGCACTTCAACCTTTGGCAACTCCTCTTCATTCTTAGCAAACAACACAGTATCAATCACAAACAGACTTGCTACAAGCCACCATACTTCACTACCACACTCCATCTCTGCACCCCCTCTCCCTTGTTTTGCTTTCACCTCTCTTATCATTCCATTCATATATATATTAAAGAGCCATGATGACATCACACATCCCTGCCTCACTTCCATATTTATAGGGAAACTTTCCCTCAACTCTTCATCCACTCTTACACATGCATTTGCTCCTATATAGAAGACTTGCACACCATCTAACAGTTGTTCCCCTACCCCATATATCCTTACACATCCCATTATATGCTTTTTCCTGATCCATAAAAGCTTCATACAACTTCTTACCTTTCGTTAGGTACTTTTCCATAGTCATCTTCACTATTAAAATCTGATCCACACATCCCCTGCCTTTCGTAAGACCTCCTTACTCTGCACTCATACTGCATTCAGTCACTTCCATTGGTGTGTCAATCAACTTTCCTGTAAATACTTTTCCTGTTATGCTTAAACTTTTATTATTTATTTTATACTTGATCACTGTTTCCCACATCAGTGAGGTAGCACCAGAAAACAGATGAAGAAAGACATATCCACTCATATACACACATATATACATACATGCACATATATGCACAATACATACATATACATATGAATATATACATATATACATACATACACATACACATGCATGTACACATTTACACATGAGCATATTCATACTTGCTCACCTCCATCCATTCCTGATGCAAGCCCGCCCTACAGGAAAATACCATCACCACCCCCTGTGTCAGCGAGGGAATGCCAGGAAACAGACAAAAAAGGCCACGTTCGCTCACACTCAGTCTCTGGCTGTCATGTGTAATGCACCAAAACCACAGCTCCCTATCCACATCCAGGCCCCACAGAACTTTCCATGGTTTACCCC
>JAYMFT010173468.1:0-12181 GCA_038088735.1 Panulirus argus
TATATATATATATATATATATATATATATATATATATATATATATATATATATATATATATATATAGTAATCCTTTGTTGGAAGTGATGATAACAATAGCGCACGTCTCCGTAATTGTCACCCAACGTAAATATTGCACGTGGAAAATCGCATGTATGGTACTTCAATAATAATTACTTTAGTATATAATAGGATTCAGTTCTACTCTCCCCCTCTGACAATATGATTACAATTAACCTTAAAGGATTTCTCATGATTGCTTCTTTGTACATTGCTTGCTTGCCTGTGATATTGGCGAATCCCCCCCCCCCCGTCCGTGGGTTACGGATGTGTTCCTCTGAACACCTGTTGCCCCTAATTGGCTAGCCCCCGTTGTTGGATGACCTCCCCTGAAACACTAATTACCTCTGGTTGGCGAATCCCGTGGGTGGGTAAGGGTTTTGTGTGTGTGTGTGTCTGTCTCTCTCAGAACACGACTTATTAACCTCTCGACTGGCGAATCTCGAGGGACGGAGCGAGGGCTGTTAGGCAACCGACTGGGTCGGGAGATCTGCACTGCTCCTCCCCCGAGAACCTCCCATTATTAAAGGTGAAGCCTGTGTGGCTGATCTGTTGTCACCTGCAGCCTCTGATGGTGGGGGTGAGGGAGGAGGTTGTGGAGGAGCGCTGGTGCTGGCGCTTGTGGTGGTGGTGGTTGTAGTGGTTATGGTGGTGAGAGTAGCTCTGTTGTTGTTGCTATTTCACTTGTTATAACCGTCGATGTTCTACTTTTTCTTTCCAAGTTACGCTTGCGTTTTCTGATGTAAATAAAGTCATTCTTGGGTCTGTCTTGAAGCTAGAATATTTAAACAAATCTCAGTTTGCATTTAGCTGGTGAAAGGAGAGATCTTGAAAAGAAAATGTCGTAAAATATAAGAGAGATAAGCTATGAAGTTTACTCGGTAACGTAAAGATAAGAATGAAAGTTTGTTGGTTTGAAGATGGATGGGACTGTGTGATGGGGTTCATTGCAGGCCCTTCAGAGAACCTGGGTTCAGAGGGTGATGGGACGTACCTACCCCCTTCAGATCATCGTTGGTTTAACGAGAGGTGGGACTCTCCTTTGCATTGTGATATCGGTATCCAGTGTTCATCGAGGGGTGGAACGCAGTTCTCCCTTGAGATATCGTGGGTTTAACGCGAAACCAATATCATGGGTTCAACGAGGGATGGGATTCTAGTACCCCTTCAGATATCATGTGTCAAACGAGGGATGGGGGTCTCAATTACTCCTTCAGATATCATGCGTTAAACGAACGAAGGGCCTCAGATCCCCCCTTCTGATATCGTGCGATTAACGAGAGATGGGACTTAGCTTTCTCTTCTGATATTGTACGTTTAACGATATATATATATATATATATATATATATATATATATATATATATATATATATATATATATATTATCATCATTAAAGAATTATGCCCCGTGAAAGACATTTGTAATAATCAAATACTGATTAAATGAACCAATGATGAACCAGTGCTTACCCTTTGTTAATAAGGAAAGTCGTGTACATAATCTATTAAACGTGTCAGGAAGACAGAATTCCCACCAATCTCGTGTATAACAGCAGGGCTGAGGATTCTCCCACTGTCAATGCTGACTAGAGCGAGTGTGGTCACTCCTACTATATTTCTGTCATTTTCCATCAAGAAGCATAAATCGGTAGTAACCCTCTCTTTCTAACAGGATCTCTGATCACTATAAGGCTTCTTGAACCTCTCTGTAGAGCTTTCTGTACTTCTGTCGAGCGATTCCTGTACCTTTATCGAGAGCCTCCTGTACCTGTTACTAAACCCTCCTGTACCTGTTACTAAACCCTCTTTACCTGTTACTAAACCCTCCTTACCTGTTATTAAAACCTCCTGTACCTGTTGCTAAACTCTCTTTACCTGTTACTAAACCCTCTTTACCTGTTATTTAAACCTCCTGTACCTGTTGCTAAACCCTCTTTACCTGTTACTAAAACCTCCTGTACCTGTTACTAAACACTCTGTACCTGTTACTAAACCCTCCTTACCTGTTACTAAACCCTCCTGTATCTCTTACTACAGCCTCCTGTACCTCATAGTAGAGCCGCTTGTACATCTTTTTAGAACCTACTCTAACACCTCTCTCTAGAGCCTCTTGTCCTCTTTCTAGAGCCACCTGTACGTCTTGCTAGATCCACCTGTAGATGCCTCTTCCATGTGGCGCCTGACAGTGTAAAATGACCCATCGCCTTTAACTGATAAATCATCGTTCTGACGAAAGTCGTGAGAGTAGATCTTCTGTCGTAATTCCTGTGATGCCAGAGCTAAGTGGAAAGTGAGGATAGCGGTGCTTGTGTTTTCCAGAACTTATTGGATGGTTCCTGTGGTGTAGAGGCCGATGGTTGGATGGGTTTGAGACTCGGGGCTCCCGTGGTCCAGACTTAGATGAGTGGCGAGCCTCACTCATAACTGTCGCCTCATGTGCGTTTCATTTGCCTCATTTTTTCGCTCACGCCGTGTTTAAGTGGCACTGTGACTTGAGCATCGGTGTATAATTTTTCTTTTTTCTTGTACAAGAGACCAGACGCATTTTATGCCGTAGGCTTCGGTCATGGACGAGAAGTCTCCACTTCCAGGCGATGTTTTAAGTGAAAAAAGATAAAGATAAAAGCTAGAAAAGTAGAGAGAAAAGGGCGAAAATACTCGAAGAGGAAGTGGGAAGAACTGAGTTTTAAAATCTCTGTTGGTTGTTGAGGAGAAATGCTCGCCCTCCAAGCAAAAGAAAATAGATAAATAAGTAGATAAATAAAAAAAAGGATGAAAAAAATAAAGGAAATGGACAAAGTGGAATATTGCAATCCAGTTACGGGTAACAGATTTCACTGTTTTAGGTCTAGCCAATCAGGGGACGTAGAGATCTGTTCTGATGGCTGTTGATTACTTGTGGGATACATATGACCAATAACGATTGGACCATCTTATACTTGGAGTAATGGAATTTGAAAAAGAGCCAAATGAAATCATCCTAGACATCTAGAAATACGAGGAAGTAGCAAAGTTACGAGACCTGAATAATAATAATACCAGTTCGTTTCTTTAAAACATTTATCTCTTGGGAAATTACATTTTTTTATATGCAAAGGATTCAAAGTTTTATTTTCGCCCTGCTTTCCGTGAGGACGGGAGGAGTAATACGTAGTTTGCACCCTGAGGACTACCTCTATGTCCTACAGCAGTGTTAAGAGGTCCTTCGTGTCCCACTGTTGGGTACCAGGAGCATAAAGTCAAGGAATGGGGCGCTGGATGTGGGTAGCGTTTTCCGACGTTCTTGCGGAATATTCAAATGAGAATGAATATATATGTAAGTATACAAATATTATATATATATATATATATATATATATATATATATATATATATATATATATATATATATATATATAGATATATATATATATGGATAGAAGTTATAATAACTGACGATTTGTAGAATTGACTGCAAGCCAGTGGGTGATAATTTGCAGAGGATGTACTTACGACAGAGTCAGTGGGACTGTGGGAACGGGAAGATTGAAGGATGATAGTTGAACGTAATCTTACGCAGAGACTGGTCTGGTAGTCATGCGAGTTGTATGTTGTCGAATGTTGTGTGTGAGATAGAGAGAACGTGTGTGTGTTAGTGGACTGGGTGCCTGGAACCCACATGTGTAAGTGAGGCAGGTAAATAAAAAAAAAAGGATGACAGCAGCACGGGCCAGGGAAGTGACCTTGAAGGACAATGCAGTGCTGGCTCAGTGAGCCGCCGTCGCTAAGGGTTCTCATCTTTTGCATAGTCGTAGGTGTAGGAAAATCACATTTCCCTCGCTTTACATATAAGATTCCTGGAATATAACCATTGCGTTATCAGTATATCACGTTCTTCTCTTATCTCATTCCTGGAACTCCGTCGCTGGATGTCATTCCCCTAATTACCCTGTATCTGGAAGAGCTTTTCTCGCTATCCACTCCCACCTCTTCTTCGAACTGTTAATTATCGGGGTAATAACTTTATTGGATGGTAATGGATTTATTTTCTCAACTTACTGCTAATGTGGTTTCGTTTTTCTCCACCGATAATTAAAAGAACCTAAGAGTCTTCAAACAGAATCACAAAAACTTCTGGGAATACGTACGTTTCAGAATGTATTTCTAGAAGCCTTCAGCTTAAGCTAAAATTGCCTTCACAAACCTCACTAGCGGGAGAGAGACCTTTAACTTAGTTATACATCTATCTGGTGACTGGTACCGTCTTTAGGAGTTAATTCACGGTCATTCCCTGAATAAATTATCTTTTTTTTTAAGATCTTCGCTCGCATTAACTTCAGCTGATTCAGACCCGATGGTCCCGGCCGGAGCCATAGAACACGTCTGGAGAAGGCAACTGGGAGGACACTGAGTCTTGGGTGGGTGGGGGGGGGGACATTTTGGCCGCAGCAGTTGCCGCAGGCGTCATGTCCATCAGGCAACAAGGCGACCAGACCTGCCGCACGACTCGGTGGAGTAAGCGACGACGCTGGAAGGGTAACGAAAAAAACGACGTGGCGACGTTATAAAACGTAGATGGTTGTGATACTAGACCGCTACAATGTAAGGGAGTATATAGCATAAAGACGTAGAGTAGCGGTACATGACGTATTTTTTTTTTTTGTTATCGTTACGAATAAATGTGGTTCTCATGGGCCACATTTATCGTGAGAATGTATCTGTTCTTAGAGTTATCCTCAACACCTGAAGAAGGCGTTGAGGAACTTCGGGTTGGAAGTGGTCGTAATTTCTATGGGGTATGACGTAATCAGTTCACATAACCGAGACTTGTCGTGAAACGAAAAATCTAACCGAAATGTATTGACCTCTTGCATTGGTCTGTTCTTTTCCTTTGGCTGCAATAGTCACCAGCCGATTCTCACTGCTGTCTTGTCTTAATGATTCCAAGCTGATTCTCATTACTGTCTTATCTTAAGAATCACCAGGTGATTCTCATTACTGTGTTATCTTAAGAGTCACCATGTGATTCTCATTACTGTCTTATCTTAACAGTCATCTGCTGATTCTCACTGCCATCTTAAGAATCACCAGCTGATCCTCACTACTATCTTAAGAACCACCAGCTGATCCTCACCACTATCCAACTGATCCTCACTACTATCTTAAGAATCTCCAACTGATTCTCATTACTGCCTATCTTGATAGCCTTCCCCCCCCCCTTTTTCTTTTTGTGTCGTGTATTTGTTGTACTGGTTAACTTTGTCGTCTGTAAACTTTGACATCACTTGCAGGGCCCAACTTTTGTCTGGATCCTTGACTTCGGGGCTTTCCTAGTGTCGTGGCCAAACCACAGAGGACACTTCCGTCAGAGTTTTAAAAGTTCGGCCGAAGTAATTTAGAGTGAATTTTTAACCCACTTCTAAAAAAAAAAAAAGAAAAAAACAACTCCCCGCTGGGAAGTAGAGCTTTATTGCCGGCGATAAATCCGGAAATTGGGCGAATTTTCAATTCTAGATTGCCTTTTTCGCTCCTTCAGCCGCGGGAAGCGATGTACAGGGAGGTTATTTTTCTTTTTCCTACGCGTTCACCGAAGGACGGCAATGACTTTTAGCTTGATTGGTCGAGTGTGTCTCCGAGAGAGGGGCGGTTTTGGAGGCTGAGCCTTGCAGGCGTCGCCCTCTGCTTGGCCCTCACTCTCCCCGGCCTCCGCTCTCTTGTAGGCGCACCTCAGAAACTCCAGACGCATCCATAGAACGTATTCAGTCGCGTACATAGTTAGAACGTGAGCGTAGAGTAACTTTAATTGCGTACATAGACTGGGTACATGCGTAGAAGAGCTTCAGTCGTGTCCATATAAAATCAGAAGATATTCCCTTGCGTTCGTAGAGCAAGAGCGTAAGCTTAGAGTAACTCTAATTGCGTACGTAGATCGAGTACACGAGTGAGAAGAGCTTCAGTCGTGTCCATACGAGTTCGGTCACGTTTACAAAGCTAGGGAATGATTTGTGAAGGCTCCAGTCGTGTTCAGGAAGCCAGAACGTAATTGTATAAGAACCCTAGATCAATAACCCGGATAGACTTGTATCGTTTATGAACCAGTTGAAAAGATATTACTCGAATGAATCAGTTTGATTTTTCATTCTCACTGTCCACACCTTCAAGCTAATGTATAGCAATTCTCCCTGAGCGAATTTATTTCGAGGCAGAAAGTGGGAAAGTAGCTCATACGGAGTTATAAATGCAGCGTGACCGTAAATCATTCAAAGCCATTAACGCTGTAGAGATAGACGAACGAGATATCACTTAGAGGAAGGAAAACGTCCATTAAACAACAAGACGCAGAAGAGATTAAGTAAATCTATTTCTTTTCCTCACCTTTTCCTGAATATATTTATTTTTTTACTCTTTGAGAGTAAATTTTCGATTTTTTTCCAACCTTTATCTTTTAACAGTATGTTACAGTTGTCGTCCTCTTTTACTTTGAGCATATAAGCGTGAAACCCCAGTGTGTAGTCTGCGTGTGCTTCTGTGAGGAAAAGAAATAGATTTACCCATAAAAGAAATGATTTAATACCAATCAATTCTGAAATCTTTCATTCTCAGGAAAGTCATTAATATTCGGCACTTGGCTCTGATGGGGAGGCAAGGGCCTCCTGAGTGGCGTGGAGGAGCTGAGAGTGCGTGAGAGAGAGAGAGAGAGAGAGAGGTGGAAGGGTTGCTCTTGTGAAATCACTCTCCACTGGGGGTGGTGATCTTCTCCCTCACTCGTAATTGTGTTGCTGGCTGCATCACCTGACCCGCCACACGTCCTGACCCCGCAGGTCCTGACCCTCACATCTGACCCCTGACCTCCGCTCCTGTCTTGACCGTCACCTCAGTCCTCTGAGGCTTATTGCTTTTTCACAATGTGTCTTCGCAGCCGTCAACAAATCTGGAGCTTCGATTTTCTTAATCTTTTCTCTCAGCCATTACGTTATTAATCTTTCAGTCTCCTTTTGAACTGCTTCACAGTTGGACGATTCAACCACGTCAAGTCATCCCTCAATGCCTTCAGCTTTCTACTCCGTTACAACATCGGGAAAACAGAGCGTGTATCACAGAATCCATGACGATGTAAGATCCAGTCCCCACAGCAGTGCTGTCTTTGGATCTCCAGTCCGCCTCTTTCATCATCCTATTCTGCTACAACGGTCAGCTCGTCCAGCTCTCTGGAATCATCATCCTTTCGTAATGTTCCAGTACACGACGACGATCCATTTTCCACAAACCTCAACCCCCTTAAATCATTCCAGCTCACCTCGTCAGCACGACTTTCCAGAGACCTCGACCTCAGTCAGCCCTTTCCATTCCACGACTAACATCACCATGACCACAGTCATCGATTTATCAAGGACCCTCAACCTTATCACCATTTCCAGTTCAACCCCCATCTCAAGCTCTGTTCCCGTACTTCCAGGATTTTGAGAGCTACTTGTGCCTGGAAGAGAGCGCCGTGAGCGTAAAGCGTTCCGTATAGTTTTTTTTTTTCAAAAAGTGGGAGTGGAGGGAGAGGGAGGACTCTTGGTTGCCACCATCCATTCACAGGGAATTTTGACGTCGCGAAAGAACCCAGGGTGCTGGACTTTTACTCGAGTCTTCGTTCCACCCGTCTCCCGAACGCTCGGGAGTGGCAGCTCCTAAAGAGAAGCTGTAACCAAAAGTCTTGGCTTATAGCTACGTCAATCGTATTCTGTGGTGTTGACGACAAAGAGGTACGCGTCCTCTACACCAGTCAGAGGAAAGCTAAATAGCTTTCAGAACACATAGTGAGATGCTTAGCTTTCATCACTCATGTAACAGACAATGTTTGGATCTGGTCTATGTCCTTCTGCAGGTTGACGCATTCTTTCGTCGTTTTTCACTTCTCCCATAACCTTAAAAGTCATCCTCAAACTTTTTTTCCACGCATTCCTGCCGGCAGGTCATTTACGCAGGTCGCAAAGAACAACGTTCCCAAGGCAAGACCCTGTGCCTGTGACACGCTACTGGAGACTCGAGTCCCATTTGACGTGCTTCCTCTGTTCACTTCCACTTAGATAATTTTCTTTCCAACAAAGGTTGCTTGCTTGCCTGTGTGGGGTACCTCAGGACTCTCTCCTGTCGCCATCTTTCTTCAGCCTCTTACCCCGGTGATTCAGAGATATATTCCGGCCTCTGCTCTCGTGAGCTGTTTGTGTGTGTGTGTGTGGGCGTCCCAGACCCTTAGACGTGTACCCGTTGCCCACGTCTGGCTGCTGCTTCCCATAGACTTTGCGTGCACTCCAGACACACGAAGATTGAGTGTTGCGACACCATCTTCGTTACACGTACGGTGAAGTTGTGGAATTCTCATGCTCTGTTTGTCTTTCTCTGTTCTTGCAACCTCTTTGCCTTTACCAGTCGGGTCAGCAAACGCCCACGGAGCTCAGATAACTCCTGTCTGTTTCTTTTCTTTCATCCGTAATGGACTCGTGCCATTTCGGCTACTATGGAAGGAGAAAAAAAGATGAATTCTTAAACACGTCCCTCATACAGTGAACGTCCAATCAATATTCCCTTTTATGAAAGTTATAAGTTGTGTCGAGTTCTCCAATTATTAACAAAGTTTTAATGCTGTCCCCTATGAGAGGGGTTGGACCGGAAAGTGAGAGAGAGAGAGAGAGAGAGAGAGAGTTTGAAGCGTGTTTTTCTTCTATGTTGGTGAGAGAGTGTGTTTGTGCTTTTGCCTGTGTACCTCTGGTTATATCTGAGTGCATGTGTTTATATTTTTGTTTCCATATGTGTCTGTCTGTCAGTGTGTGTCATAATAGTTTGCTTTTGGACTGAACTCTTCACGGGACTGATAATAAAGGTGTTTCAGATGTTTACAACGACTGTGCCAAGCAGAGTAGAACTAAGAGTTAAACACAGTTTTATGTTGTTGGTAAAACTCCCTCAAAAAAGAAGAACGGAAGATCTCAGATTGAAATACGTACTTTAGATGTTTAACGGGTGTCTGTTACCAAACAATTGCTTAGTACGCTGAATTTCAATAGATCTCCGTCTGTGTGTGATTTTAGAATATGTTTCACGTGGAATGTTGACGCCAGTAATGGTTATATTATTGCCAGCCCACTAGAAGGGAAACGGCCTATCTTAAAAGAAAAGGGGGGACATGCTGAGCTGTGATCCCTTACAAGAAGTGGAGCGGGTGGATGTTCGTTAGAGCCAATTGAAAAAAGGTCGTGAAAGGGAAGGCGAGGTAGAATTGAGTTAGACGAAACGTTTAGGTTCATGAAATAGATAGGAACGTTAGACGCAGCGCTGTTTGGGTTTATAGATGAAATAGCGACGATAGATGCCGTGCTGTTTGGTTTTATAGAATAGATTAGAACAATAGATGCAGTGTTTTTTTTTTGGGGGGGGGTTTATGAAATGGATGGCATAAACAGACGCAGTGCTGTTTGAGTTTATAGAATAGATACGAACGATAGATGCAGTGCAGTTTGGTTTTATGTAATAGAAAGGAGAAATAGACGCAAAGGTAGTAAAGAAAATGGCGGGCAAGTCTGTGGAAGGGGAATATGAAATATTTTCAGTAGAGTTTTATCTTTCCCCAAGAAGGTGGTTGTTGACGACCCCTCCAAAAACTGTATATTGATATTTCTGTGAAAAAAAAAAAAGGTTTTCAGAGAGAGAGAAAAAAATCTAGACTCGTCATAGATGTATATGAGGTGCGAGGCAGGTTGCAAGAACGCCTTAGAGGAGCCAAGAACGAAGTTTGAGGCTGAGATTACATCGAAGTGGGCTGTCAGCCTCTTGTCTCCCTGAGTTCAGTAACAATTGGTGGGTATGTCGAGTTATGGCACGGAGTGGCGGTGACATTTGTAGGGTGGGTGTTTACATATGACGAGAGTAGTCACATGTACAGGAGTTAGCTATAAGTTTATAAGATTGTGGGGAAAGATAGAGAGAGAAAGAGAGAGACTGAAAGTTGATGCAAGGAAATAAAAAAGATATTGGAGTTGTGGAGGCAGAGAAAAGGAGGTAAATATCGCGAGTAGGAAAGGAAATTAAAAAGGTAACGAGGTTCAAGTATTTGAGCTGGGCTGTCAGTGAGGAAAGAGTCTAAGGAGCCGGAGGTGACTGGAAGGATGAAGACGCAAGGGAAGAAAATGGAAAGAGGTTTTTTAAGGTATCGCTTTAAACAAGGGAATTTCCTTAACGAAAACGTAGATTTGCTGTATAATAGTGATGTCATTCCTGCTGCAGGAAGCAGAAATTTAAGTAGGCGAGTTCGATGTTGAGATTAGTGAAGAGGAAAATCGTAGGGAGTATAGACGACATCAGGAACATTTCGCAGTCTTAGGTCGTAGAGAAGACAGGAACGTAGACTGAGGTGGCAAGAATCTATGTAGGGAAGTAAGCCAGTGTATGTGAAAGGCATTTGGGAATATAAAAGATGATGAAGCCAAAAGAACAAGGAAAATAGTTGTTTCAGACACTTAAGGCAAGTTAAGAAAACAATCATCCATGCATTTAAGAGTCAGTTGTTTATGATAATTCCAGCTGAAAAGAAAACAAACAAACAATCAGGCTTTTTGCTGATATTGAAATCTATATATTCTGGCAGCTGTTCAAAGGTGATTATTTGAAAATAGTTAACCCATTTGCCCGATACAATTTCACAGTGGAAGTGGGACATTGGAATCTTTATTAAGGTTGGAGCAGCAGTGATAACGCAGAATACAGACAGATAACATGTTATCACGGTAATAGGGAAATGATAGTGTTGATAGTGTCCGTGTTAACTATGGAATACGATTTCTAATGGTTTAAGAGGTAACACGTGTTAATATTCCCGGCTTTTGCTGCGTTGTATTTGATTTGGCAACATTTTTAGGGGGCTGTGGGCCAAATTGGCTTCCCAAGACTTTTGATACGATAAATGTAGAATGGGGCACTGGAATTGTCTCGAAGGAGATGCCGTAGAAGGAACACTGTCAGGGAGGGAAGAGTTGAAGGAGTCTGCCCAGCGAGGCAGGGGCAGGGTAAGATTGGTGAGAGAGATGAAAGACTGATCCGAACTGGTGTGCCCGACTTGTCTTCTCCCTCCCAGAGGAGCAATATTGATATACAGGTATGAAATTATTGAGCAAATATTACTCCCTTTAGAAGTGCTACGGGAATGACTCAGTCAGATTTCAACAGTTAACTGGGATAAATGGATTTCTTTAATTACAATAGCCAATGAGAAGCACCAACGGGTGCAGTAGTAACAAGATAAGTCAGATGATGTTGTAATGTACAACTTTATAACAACCCACCCTAGAAGAAATACCTTAGATAAACGGGAAACGATAGGACCATCTTGTAACACTCGGAGAACAATATGCGGGAGCATTGATTTTATAACGGAAAATCTAACGGCAGGCTTCGAGCTGGTGTCAACTTACGCTCCAATTTCTTCGTTAGACACCCACATCATGGAACTGAAGGACAAGGAAACACCCACATCAAAAGACTCCTCCTCCTCTTCCTCCTCCTCGTAAACCTTCCCCAAAAAGCTCTTATTCAAATATTGCTCGGTTATAAGTCATTAATGCAAATGTGTTGTTTGATTATTCTCATTAAAGTCAGGTACTGGAAATTGCACTCAAAAAATCTTTCATGGCGGCGGGTCTATTGTCAGAGGACTCCTCCTCCTCCTCCCACCACTCCTGCAGGGAACGACGCCGTCGGAGGCAAGACCCTGCTACGCCCAGGGCCACGGGAAAGGCGAGTATCTCACGCCGTTATGATACGTGTTTCGTCCCTCGCGGTAGCGTGGGCGTTGTGATAACGGAGAGACGCCGCCCGGTCGATCTTTCGTAAATCTGTAAAACTGTGATGAGGAGGAGGAGGCGTGTTGAACATCCTGCTGGGGCGGTGAGAGGGGGAGGGGAGAGTCGTTTTGTGGGGTGCTGGCCCTGCTGATCCGCGCGATTCCTTTCTTACGCTGTTCACTTTCCCAGCCTCGAAAGTGGGCAGAGTGGACCGGCAATTTTCTAATCTGAAAGCCGGAGAGCAGCAGCAGAAGAGAGGCCCCTGAGTGACCCTCTCTCTCTCTCTCTCTCTCTCTCTCTCTCTCTCTCTCTCTCTCT
>JAYMFT010173479.1:0-12180 GCA_038088735.1 Panulirus argus
TATATATATATATATATATATATATATATATATATATATATATATCGTACCGCAGCACACTGTTGTATGATGTACCACCACACTACGTATAGAAAACGTACACAGTATTTTACCGCACTGGATTACCGTGGTACAAGCCTTTATGGTTGAGTGAATCCCCGTAGTAGTGGTGGGTCTCTATGTACCTCCTAAACATGATATATGACCTAGGTGCTTCCATACTTTCATGGAGTACAACTACAAAGCTCTACCATAGTACTGAATCATGGCATTGTACTCGCAATTTGTACCGTAACCTCATGAGCACGACGGAATGATGGCGTGACATTTTCTCTAACCCTTAAGAGTCAAAGACAAAGGTCAAGCGACGACACCCAAGATGGTACCGTCATACCTAAGAGTCGTACCGTCATGTTCAGATACATACAGACCCACCACCACCACGGGGGTTCACTCAACCATAAAGGCTGTACCCACTGATTGATGTATCGTGGATAATGTTCCTTGCTTCAGCTTATGGAGCGAGCGTTGGGTCGGGGAATAAGACAAGAGAGAGAGAGAGAGAGAGAGAGAGAGAGAGAGCCCGTGAAGGCATATTAACTACCGCTAAACTACCAGCTTCTAATTTTGGCCGCCCGCTGGGCTCGTCTGGCCGGCTGACGGGGCACCGCGGGGATTTGGAGTTAGAAAGGAGGGTGTTGTCCGTCCTCGTGGGGTGCGTGGGAGGGAGGAAAGGGGAAGGGTGGGAGTCATCCGGTAGACCCGGCCACAAGGAGCGTTTTGGGCAGTGGGAAGGGGGAGTTGGGGAAGGATAGAGGGTTAGGAGTCCTCCCCTTAACTATCAAACGTTGAATAACAAGAGTTAACTTTTTTACGTATCAGATTGTGAATTGTTTCCATGTTCCTTTATTTCTTTGGCAGTATTGTTCACTACACCATTACTTCTCGACTCAGGTAATCTTCCCACAAGAGGTTATCGAACATTGGAACGCGAGTCCACAGGAGGTAATCGTAGGTGTTCGTGCGACAGTAATGTAGAGATTATTATAGACTGTTCTGACGGTTAAACGGCTTTTTAAAAAGCAGCATTTAATAAAAAAGATAATGCCTTGAGGTGAGACGGTAATAAGTACTCTCAGATATAATGGAGGTGTCAGGCCCCGTTGACAGAAACGCACCTCCAAATTTTGGTCTGTTGTTTATGCGATGCACAGAGGGTAAGTAAGACAAGGGCGTTGAAGATGTTGTCGGATCGAAGTTTTGAAACTGCCTATCAGAAAAAAAGTAAAAGAAAAAGCTTTTGTAAATGAACCCATCTATGGTTCCGGTTGAATGTTCAGTTAGTTATTACATGTTTGCTAAGCTTTTTCTCTTTTTAAATGTAGAACTTACTGTCATCATTCACGCAAACCTCATTTTGAGAGTATCTGTGCTGAGAATTATTTTTGCATTGAATGGTAAGGAATTTATTTAGGACGGTGTGTGGGGCTGTTACTCCAATGGTTCTTCACCTCAACCACTTCTCGAAACCTGGAGGAACAATTTAATTTTTTGAATTTGTCTTATGTCGAACAAAGTCAGTATTTTATTATTCATTGTTAAACAGTAAGGAGTGTGAGCACTGGCACAGACTTTCGAAACATTCTTGGAAAGTAAAGTCCACGTTAAAAAAGGACGTTGTCATGTAATGGGGCTAATTCGTGGGAAGCTTGAATGGGCAGGCTACTTGTGTAGCCAGTCCTTTGTTCGACTGACTTGAGGAGTCGCAATACAAAAAGCATCTGAGCACTTAAGTAGACTGTAAGTGACAGCTGGAGACTGGCGGGTTACCGGGAAACAGGGAACGCGTACGGTGGCGCCGCTGGCCAAGCTGGGTAATGCCTTCACATGTCAGTTTGAACAATATTTCATTTCTTTAGTATGAAGATGTACTTTCTGCCAAAGTAGTTGGTTAGGTTATACCCATATTTGTAAGAAGCTCTGGTTTAAGTTTGACCAAAATTTATAAAGCTAACAGATATAGCAAACGGTAAGACTTTGGACGCAGAACGTGACGCCCCTCTGGATGTCATAGACAGTGATGCTTGTCATTGCGTTGCCACATATATTTTTTTTTTATGAAAAGTTGTGTCCACTATTCCTGTAATAGAGTATGTATAAGTGAAGGACAAAGACCTAAGAATTTGCTGAGCCGCTGACATATATGACGGAACGCAGAACATCAGTCCGCTGACAATATTGATAGTGGCGCTTCGTTCATGTTGGCGTCGCTGTGGTTGATAAGAGGCTTCTGACGATTTGAAAGAGTTATGACTGTACTATACATCCCCGAGCCAAAGCTGAATATGCGAGCCGGGAGTTATAATTTCCAAAGAACAACAACAGAGGGAAAGTTCCCCACGGCAACGGGTTTACAAAGATTGTTCAAGATTTCTCTCGTAATGGCAGTCGTCTCTCCTAACGGCTTCCCGCAACTTCCGTTCCCTTGATATATATATATATATATATATATATATATATATATATATATATATATATATATATATATATTGAAAAGACTTAAAGCGGAACCAAAAGCAGCACCGTCTATTATTAAAAGTGTAATGTTTAAGACTCGAAGATATTGCTTAAAATTTCATATAAATGAAGGTATGTTGTACTACTGTTAATTCTTGATGGTAAACAGTAAGCTGTACATATTACTGCTTTCGTCGGCTCTGGCGTATGTGCCTTGTGTGATCACAGTGGGTGGAGGTGGAGTGCGTCCTTTATCAGTGACATGTCTCACCGCAACTGTGGTCCTTGTGTTAGGTGTCGAGGTTAAGGATAGGAGTGCGTCCTATACCTCAGCTATCTTTGTATATGGATTGACCTTGACTTACTCTCCCACTGCTGTGGTTCTTGGGTTAAATGTCAAGGTCGCAGGGTTAGGCAAGGGTAAACACCGGCAGAATCCGTCGTGTTAATTTATTGAAACTGCTATTTGTTGTGTTGCACGTGAGGGTTTAAGAGATCGATGTTGTTTTTTATTGTTACTGTGTAAACAATGACTTGCTTAATAGATTCATTGTACGACATATTTCAAACTGATTGCACCGTAATTTTATAAGTACTGTCCCCGAGAGATACAACAAAAATGTCTTAGTTCCCCATGGGACCGGACGAAGGAAAACGGCGAGGTAATGGGCCAAGTTTCTTAATGCTAGATAGTCAATTTTTTTGGAATAGGTGTGGTTGGTTCCAAGTTCTTACATAAAGAGGGATTTTCACTGCCTCAGGCTTAAGTACCCCCGTGATGCATGTGGAAACAAATTTCAGGTTCGACGAAAAAACCTGTTACATAGTAACACATGCAGAGGTAATGTGAAACCCACACAGGCCTAAGTAATTGAATACCGTAACCGTTATGTATTGTTCTTGATTTCTTGATATCATATATGATGCACATATTGCAGTCTTCTTAGTTCCTCTGTAAGTAAACAAGGTTTGACACTTCGTACTGTAATACGTATGAATAATTTAACTGCATTCGTTTGATATCTACCATGAACTGAACTAGGATTTTCAGACAGGAACCAAAATTTATCTTAAGACTCCGTGAGCACGGCGATACGACCCTTGGGTATGATAGCATCACATTTTACTGTACCTTAGAGATCTGGTCAAGGTTACGCATTCAAACCCACGGGTCGCACTGTCATGCTTGGGAAATAAAGGTCAGACACCCTGTTACTCAAGCTGTTGGGTAGTTCATTCCGCTCGTACAGTTCTTCTGCTGCCGCTGATGTTTACAGGCTTTCGTTTCAGCTGTTCCCACGTACATTTGTGGTGGCTCCTGGTAGTTAGGTGTAGCTGTAAGTGAAGGCCGGCATGCGTGGGATACTGTACAAGAGGAAGTACTAGTGGATGGGACATATTGTGGATGGAGGCACAAGTGGGTGACACATAGTGTAGACGGAGTGTGCTGGGTGATACAGTGTCAGTACACGTCCAAGTGAAGATGAAACGCCACTGGTGAGAACTTAGCCGTAATGGCTTAAGTACCTGCAAGAAAATGGTACTTTGCCGGGTAAAGTCGACCAGGTGAGAGGCGAGAGTGAGGGAGGGAGGGAGAGGGCTAGTGCCAGTGGAGGGGCACGGGCCCTCGGCAGTGCCACGTGCTATTTTGAACTGGTGGAGTTTAGGTGCCTAGCATGCCAGGCCCAGCAGTGGCCCCTCGACCATCGCCGCGTCGCCCCGCACCACACCCTGGGTCTCCTCGCTTGTGACCCAGCCTCCCCTCGCCCCCTGGGGTCACGGCCAGGCTCTGACCTCGCGTGATAACAGTGATAGCAGTGTACGAGTGCGTGGTCCCTGGCTCTGTCGCTGTCAGAGTGCCTTGGCTGCCCTAGAGGCGGCTGTTTAAGTAGTGTTGAGTGAGATAGTGAAGTGTGGGAACAACATGAGTCAGGTGAAGGCTTGGGTAGCCACGCTGACGCCCCAGCTACCCGAGTGGTTCACGTCCAGGCTGCCCGAGTGGCACTTGCCGAACCTTCGAGAGTGGCACCTCCCTAATATACAGGAGTGGCACTTGCCCAGTCTGCAGGAGTGGCACCTGCCCAACCTGCAGGAGTGGCATTTGCCCAACTTGCAAGATTGGCACCTCCCTAATTTGCAGGAGTGGCATTTGCCCAACTTGCAAGATTGGCACCTCCCTAATTTGCAGGAGTGGCACTTGCCCAATTTGCGGGAGTGGCACTTGCCCAACTTGCAGGAGTGGCACTTGCCCAACGTACAGGAATGGAACCTACCACGTCCCAGCCTTCCAGAATGGACTACATCTTGGTTGCGTATACCCAACTGGCTTAGTATATCGGAGTGGAATATACCTAGACTGAGTATGCCGGAGTGGAATATGCCATCCTTCTCGGAATGGAACATACCTCGCCCTCGTATGCCAGACTGGAGCATTCTTCGGCCCTGGGAGTGGGGGATACCCCAGATCAATATGTCGGAGTGGGACTTGAGTCACCTGCCAGGCTGGGGTTACCCCCTGGTGCCGGCCTGGATCTACCCTTCATACTGGCGTCAACGGACACAGGATCTTGTGTTATGGGTGTGGTTGGCCTTCATCACCTTCCTGGCCACGCGCGAGGACGCGCAAGAACAGCGGCGTCAGCTCCAGCAGGAGGAGGAGGAGGAGGAGCAGGTCGTTACCATGCAGGAGGATGAGGAGGAAGAGGACATCGATGCTGGGGATGTCAGATGTCGCAAGTTCCGGACGGAGGTTGTGGAGGAGGAAGAGGAAGAAGAAGACGAGGGAGGGGGCTGGCGTGGAGAGCTTGGGGAGCAAGGCGGTCTCTCTCGCTACCCCGCCTTCGAGAACTTGTTGGCACAGTCACCTACTACCGGCCCGCTGCCGCCAGCACATCGTCACCCGCCCCTCACAGCTGTTGCTGAAGTCGTAAACAAACAAGAACTTGTCATACAGGAGAGTAGTGAGCTAGAGAGCGGAACCTTGGCTGATGAAGAGCTCCCTGGAGCTGAAGCCGAGACCGATAGCCAGGAGAAGGAGGTCATATGGAAGTCGCTCCTGGCGAAGTACGCAGCTGAAGAACCTTCACGTGAGAGTATTATATCTGTTGAGGATGAGCCACCAGAATTTGTGGGCACCGCAGACGAGATCGTTGAAAGATATGCGTCCAAGTTCGAACCCGATGAACCTGTCAAAAAGTCTGAGGAGAACCGACACAACATATCTGCCGAGGAGTTCAACGCTAGGGTTGGTAAGCGTCTGGAAGAGTACCTGGCACGCATGGAGGAGGATGAGGAGGATGCGGCCACTCACACTGACCTCAACAAAGATCAGATGAAAGAGGTCAAGGACGACGAGGCCCAAGGAGTCCAAGATACGAAGACGATCGAAGAAGCCAAAGACACGGAGATCGAGGAAGACCATGATGTTAAGGAAGAATTCTTGGATGCTCGAGACATCGAAGAAGAGGTGGAAGAACTCCCTCAAGTTATGGACACTGAGGGCGATGATAAAAATCGCATATTTATACTTATTGAAGATGAGGAAAGCGAAGAGGATCGACGTCAGATTGACGTCTCTGATGCCTCTGAACTGGACCACAGTGAGTTACCGGAAATGGGACCAGAGCCCAGTGAGCATCAAGAGGACGCAGATAAAAGTCAGCCTTTAGAAATGATGGAAACAAAGGAGGAAGGTCTTCAGGCTGAGGGTGAAGTACAAGTCACAGTGGATGAGAGAGGAGAGGAACAAGAGGCAGTAAATGAGAAAGAAACCATGAAGGAAGTCGAGTCCAGTAGTATGGACGCCGAATCAATCACATCAGGAGATGATGCGATGATTGTTGAAACAGTAGAACCCCAGGAACAGTCTGCTAAACCTCAAGAGTTTACTGAACCCCAGGAGCAATCTGCTGAACTCCAGGAGGTGTCATCTGAACCCCAGGAGAAGTCTTTTGAGCCCCAGGAGGAACATTCAGCTGAAGCCCAGGACAAGTCTACTGAAAATAAGAGAGAGACGACTGTTGATGGTCAGCAGCAACCCACAGACGAGGATGGCAGACATGAAGATGTAGCCAAAGAAAGTCGAACTCCCCAGGAGGCCCAGGCAGACACCACCGGTGAACAGGCTGGTGTAGAGAAGCCACAGAAGAAGGAGGGCCGAAAACGTCGTTTAGTCATTAAATTCAGTAGTTTTATCATGCAGGGTGAGGAGTCGGGTCCGGGGGAAAATCAAGTGGAGGAAGACAAAGTGGAAACACTGATGATGACCCAAGGGCAACAACCACCTGTAACAGAAGTGGCTGAGGATGGACAATCAGAAGAGAAGCACTCAGTGAAAGTTAAGTCTGAGGAACAGGAACCTCCTTCAGAGGTATTGTCTGAAGGAGAACCAAGCATACGACCTTCAGAAGCTGTAAAACAAACGGAAGACCAAAAAGAATCTTTGGAGAACGAGGCGACGGCTGAGTTAGTGAAAGAAACAAAGGGTCAGGAAGATGAGAAAGTAGACGAACCAAGCGAAGCGAAGAAGAAGAAGAAGGTCGTAGCGGTAGAGGTAAGCGAAATGGATGAAAATATGACTGGTGGTGAACCCACTGTCGTCACTACAGTTGAAGAGAGCGAGGTGGAGCAGGCCATTGTGCCCGCTCCTCAGGCCTTGCCCACTCACATCCTCCAGACAAGGGAAGACGAAAAAGAAGTGGCCTCTGGTGAGGTCAGGCCGGATGCGGATCAGAAGAAACAGTTACCCATTGATACCGCCAGCAATCAAACGGCAGATGTTGTGATAGACACTGCTGACGGCATAAGAGCCGAGGCGGCGAATGACGAACCTGAAGTGGAAGACTTTTGGCGGCAAGAGCCAGATTCCAGACAGCCAAGTGATGTCGACGGCGGTGAACCTTCGAAACCGAGAGTCTTCGATGACGATTCTGCCATTGATTTCTGGGCCGACTGGGACCGTGACGAGGACGTTGTTGGTACACGCGCTGTGACTGGGAAGACTACAGAGGAACCCATTGCTGGAGTGGTTGAAGATGTGGTGACTGCTGGGGAGATGGAGGCTACGGTCGCGGAGAAACACCAAAGAGATAATGAAGCACAAGGAACAGATGAAAATATGGAAGAGGAGGTGTCGTCACGAGTCGGAGACTGGACTGCCCAAGATGAAATATGGAGGAGTGGCAAAACTGTTGGGGCTACAGCATCGCGGGCAGCGGATACTGATCAGGAACCTCTCTTGGCCGCTTCCTCGGAGGATATGATGGAAGAGGATAATGAGGACGCCATGGAGGTGGATGTTGAAGATGTTGGTGATAACATGGACGCCGATATCCAGATGTCGGACGTTGAAGACATGCATGACTTGGTCGAGGAGCACGTGGTACCTAAGGAAGAGGTAGTCGATGACTATTTGGCTGAGGTTCAGGACTTGCTAGTGAAGCCTCCGAGACGCAAGAACCGTCGTCGTCTACAACCCGTAGTGGTGGAGCCTGAAGAGACGCCAGAGGCCAGTGGGATGACCGAGGACGCTGCTGTGAATCCATATCTGGCGAAATATATGGCGGCGCCAGCGTCCCTGACCACAGTAGAAGAAGAAGAGCTACGCAAATACATGGCGGAAAGTGACAATGCCAAGGAGCTCGACATGGAGAAGTTCATGGCACTGCCGGCGACGCTAACGGAGCAGGAGCAGCGGGAGCTAGACGAGGTTGTTAAGGAACAGGAGCGAGTTCGCGAGAGTGAACGCCGGGGTCTCGAACGGTTCCTTAACATGCCGCCGGGCTTGACGGAGCAGGAACTTAGGGAACTGCAGCAGTTAGAGAAGGAAGTTGAGCAGCCTTCTCGGAAGAGAGAAGATGATTTTGAGCATTACCTGTCCATGCCTCACGCCCTAACGGAGGAGGAGGAGAAGCTTTTGAGGGAGGGACAGGAGGAGGATGTGGAGTTTGAAAACGAAGAGGAATACCGCGAGTACATCAGGAACAAGTTCCTCCGCCAGCTGGAGGAAGAAGCATATCGTATGGTGGAGGAGGACGACGATTATGATTACGACGACTATGAGGACGATTATGAGTATGAGGACGAATATGAGGATGAGGACGAGGGTGAGATGGAAGGGGAGTATGTAATGGTGAATGACGATGTTCCTGATATTGGTGCGGCAGGAGCAGCGGCCCCAGCAGTGCCTGCTTCTCCTGCTGGTGCAGCTGCCGGAGCCGTCAGGTTGGTGGACGAGGCTGTCAGCACAGAAGCTGAGGTTTCAGATTCAGACAAAAAATCCAAAAAATTGTTCAGTTTCTCGAAGAGGAGCGAGAAGGAAACGACGCCTGAGGAGACAGCGACACAATCCAAGAAGTTTTTTCACTTCGGCGGCCTTGGAGCCAGAAAGAAAAAAGACACTTCTGACCCACCAGGTGATAAAAAGTTCGATTACATGTCACATAAAAGGTTTGGTGGCGGCGCCGGGGGTTCTCTGAGCGCCGCTTTCTTCACTGTTAGAGACAAGATTGAAGGTCAGGTCGGCAAGGGCTTGCCGGTGGAGGTCGGAAGTCAGGTCAGGAAACGTCAGCCTTTGGGAGGTCCCAAAGGAATCCAAAACAAGGTTCAAGGAAAGAAAGATACCGGGAGTCACACTCCTCCAGCAGATGGTATGGAGATAATGACCAGCAAGCCGAGGAGACCTATTAGAACAAAACGTATGACCAGTTCGACCATGTCTGGCGACGTGCCAGTTACAGACAGAGATACTCAAGGTTCAGGCTCGATTGAAGTTGTAGATTTAAAGAAGAAAACAAATGAAGACAGGCGAAAAAACACAGTGCAGATTCTTCACCCCATTGAGGAAGAAGACGGGGTTAACGTTGCCTTGGGAAAGGGGACAGGAGTTGACCTTACTGACGTCCCAGCTGCACACGACATCCCAATAGTTATTGAGGAAGGCGACGAGGACGTTGATGACGAGATTGCTAAGGTTTTCATAGAGGACCAGAAACCCTCCGGCGGGCAGGAGTTACGCCCGGAGGGTACCGCGGCCCTGAAGGGAAGTGGCAGTCCCCTTGACGACGAGGAGGACTTCTGGCGGCAGTGGACCACTGAAGAGACAGCCATTATATCTGGCGCTAGGGACTCTGCCTCTCCCTGGCAGCTAAACGAACAGGAGGGGGAGGAACAGTCCCCGCGGGGGCAAAACGAGGTGGAGGCTTGTGGTGGTAGGGGTCAGTATCGTGGTAGTAAAGTGAAGGACAACCAGGTGGAGCATGTGAATCCGCCAGCCTCCCGAGGGACCCGTGACCCGAGGTGCAGTGGCACCCTAACTATGGCGGGAGGTGAGGGTGGCGGGGGCGTCAGCTCTCCCCGACCAGTGCACGTGCACAGCCCCAGTCATAACGCCGCTCATACTGACACTGAACACCGTGCCAAGTCTGGTGCCAGGACTGAAGATGGCGCCGCGGGCCATAGTGACATATACCCAGTGCCAAGAGACAGTTCTATCGTGTGTGAGCGAGGCTTGCGTGGATCAGGCGAGGGGCAAAGCCAGGCGGAAGGAGGAACCACTCAGGAGGGGGTTCAAGCCCACGCCGCCTCGCCAGCCCTGCCATCGGGAGATACGGCAACCACTCACCAGAAAGGTATGGTAAGATGCCGAGTCTTGGCAACCAGTAGTGCTTGTGGCGGCACTGTACACACGCTGCCTGTAATAGTTGGCACCATATATATATGTAACCAGGATGTTACGTTACACATTGTCACAGTATGAGAGTTACCTGAAGCTTATGTATTACTATTTCATTTGATATAATGGTATTGATGTATTCTTAGCTCAGATTTATCAGCATTCATTTGGCGTAATGGGTAGAGAAACATTTAATTCATCATTCATCATCAGCAATTTCGGAATGTATTCACCTCGATCTGCTGTAAGCCAAGGGTTGGTTGTCGCTGGTCAGGTATCTGTACACTTGTGTTAGTCACTTGGCAACTCTGTACAGTTGTTATTGGTCGTCTGGTAACCCTATGTACAGTTGTCTGGTCTTCTGGTACCACTGTACAATTGTGGCCGGTCGCCTGGTAACACTGTACAGTTGCTGATCGTCTGGTAACACTGCAGTATTGTCGTTAGTCGTATGGTAAAATTGTACAGTTGCCAAGCGTCACAACGTTGACAAAACACCAAGCTTGGAGGACAAGTTTCGTAAGGTTAAAGTGATCCCACATGATTGTGATGGAGCTGCAGGTTGTCAGAAGTTCTTGGAGAAATTGGTAAATTTATGCTTGGAGATCTCTGGCACTTCTTACTTGCCAAAATGCAGTGATATCTGGCTAAGAGCAATTTCTTTTTCATGGTTGATTTATTATGTATTCTGTTGCTTAGATTATTATTATTATTATTATTATTATTATTATTATTATTATTATTATTATTATTAATGTGTGTGTCATAAGTGGAGGGAACAAAGGGGAGGGGAAGACGGAGAGGGAGATAAAAGGATTGGGTGAAGGAGGCTTTGGGGTATCGTGGCCTGAACATACTGAGGGCATGCATACATCAGAATGAATTGAATCGATATGCTGTATTGGGGCGAAATGCTGTCAGTGTGCTGAAGTAGGGCATGGAGTAGTCTGTAGTGCTTGGCTGTGGATTGTAGGTGCTGGTTTTGGTACATTGTATTTGACAGCCAAGAGTGAATATGTGGAGATGAAGTATTATTATTCGTTTGTTGCCGACGCTAACTTTCTAAGGCGAGAGAGGCAGTCGAGTATAGATTATTATTATTATTATTATTATTATTATTATCATTAAAGTCCCATGGATTACTCAAGACACCATCCTTGGGAGAGGCGTTTGTTATGATTTGTATTAGAAAAGATCAGTCAAGAATTGCGAGATCAGATTGTTTGGTTGGTTATTTGGGCATTAAGCATATGAACTGCCTGGCTGGTTATTTGGGCTCTTAAAAGTTTATCTACTGTCAGGTTCATTAAAGCCGTCCACCACCCGAAAAATCATGACACTACTCGGTGCTGAAGATAATCCAAGACTGTATACACTCTCACCGTCTATGTGGAAGATAAGGTAGAGTCTTCGCTCTTATATGTCACCACATTTCTAGGGACTTATAACTCTGTTGTATAAAGAAATACAAAACCAGCTGGTGGAAGACAAGTAGTATGTGACGGCGTGTGCTGTTGTCCAAAACAATTATTTGGATGTATTTCCTGAGGATTCTGAGGTGTCCCCACCAACGCATTGCAAAAAACGATCAGACTTCACTCCTTGTGTTTTATCGAATTTTCCTGTCTTGATGGTCAGAAATTGCGCTAACTTTGTCTGCTTAAGGGATTATCCTAAGAAAACGTGTTCCTTGAAGGTCGAGTTACGGTGGTAACATACTAAACCCATAGGATCAGCTGTAGGGTATGAACGCATGGCAGGTAATTCTCTGTCGCTTTGTTACACTTGGAGCCAGTGTATTATCGTAGTCTTATTTTTTAGTGAAACATTAAAAAAAATCTAGTCATCATCTTATCTAAAGATAGGAACCGTAAGATGAACATAGGTTATCAGGATTTACCATTATTTAGTTAGAAGAAGGAATATATATATATATATATATATATATATATATATATATATATATATATATATATATATATATATATATA
>JAYMFT010173490.1:0-12180 GCA_038088735.1 Panulirus argus
GCAAGAGTGTTGGAGAAAGGGGCGAGTATGCAGTCTGTTGGGGATGAGAGGGCCTGGGAAGTGAGTCAGTTGTTGTTTGCCAGTGATACAGCACTGATGGCTGATTCGAGTGAGAAACATCAGAAGTTGGTGACTGAGTTTGGAAAAGTGTGTGAAAGAATAAAACTGAGAGTGAATGTGAATAAGAGCAAGGTTTTTAGGTTCAGCAGGGTTGAGGGACGAGTTAGTTGGGAGTGAGTTTGAATGGGGAAAATCGGAGGAAGTGAAGTGTTTTAGATATCTGGAAGTGGACTTGGCAGCAAATGGAACCATGAACGGTGAAGTGAGTCTTAAGCTGGGGGAAGGGGGCGAAGGTTCTGGGAGCAATCAAGAATGTGTGGAAACAGAAATATTATCTTGGAGAGCAAAAATGGGCATATTTGAAGGTATAGTAGTTCCAACAATATCATATGGTTGCTAGGCATGGGCTATAGATAGAGTTGTAGGGAGGATGGTGGATGTGTTGAAAATGAATGTTTAAAGAAAATATATGGCTTGAGACGGTTTTGATCGAGTTAGTAATGTAAGGGTAAGAGAGATGTGTGGTAATTAAAAGCGTGTAGTTGAGAGAGCAGAAGAGAGTGTGCTGAAATGGTTTGCATATATGGAACGAATGAGTGAGGAATGATTGAAAAAGAGGATAGAGATATGTTTCAGAGGAGGAGGAAACAAGAAGAAGCGGGAGACCAAATTGAAGGTGGAAGGATGGACTGAATGGGATTTTGAGTGGTCGGGGCCTGAACATGCAGGAGGGAGAAAGGCGTGCACGTTATAGATTGAAGTGGAACGATGTGGTATACCGGGGTCAACGTGTTGTCAGTGGACTAAACCAGTGCATAGGAAACGTCTGGGGTAAACCATGGAAAGGTCTGTGGGACCTGGATGTGGATAGGGAGCTGTGGTTTCAGTGCATTACACATGACAGCTAGAGACTGAGTGTGAGCAATGTGGCTGTTTCATCTATCTCCTGGCGCTACCTCGCTGGCGCAGGGGGTGGCGATGCTATTTCCTGTGGGGTGGGGTGGCGTCAGGAATGGATGGAGGCGAGCAAGTGTGAATATGTACATGTGTATATGCATGTGTATGTATAAATATGTATATATGTATATGTTGGTATATATATATGTATGTACTGTGCATATATGTGCGTGTATGTATATATGTGTGTATTTGGGAGGTTGGGTCTTTCTTCTTCTGTTTCCTGGCACTACCTCGCTGATGCGGGAAACAGCAATCAAGTATAATAAATATAAGTAAAATAAATTTTACTTTTTTTACTATTTTTGGTTACATACCATTTATTCCAACATCTGATGCTTAAATTGATGTAAAAATGAGTTTATGTGAATTTTAAAGTGGATGATGCATAGAGCATTAACAACACATGAACTTTTTCATATAATGTCATCAGGATACAAGTGTAAGTTTTTGAATGAGGCAGTGTATTTCATTGGAATGCCAAAGTGTTAATGAAGGAAAATTCAGTGTCAAAAATGTGTACACCATAAGATTGAAATGTGTATTCTCTGTAAAACATCATATATGAGGCAACACAGGCAGAGCTCAACCTAGCTAGTCACTCATTCACAGGCATGAATATTACTTTTTTAAGTCCTTTCACTACTTTTAATTGTCTGACCATACAGCATACAAATAAGATTGCATGCCCATTCAAGTTTTGAATGCTGTACTTTTTAACAGTCATAAGTGAATAGATTTATACTTAGACACTTTGACATTTTCATGAAAAAGATTTTTTACTATGATACCAGCACATTTTTCATTCCTTCAGATTTGCAGTCCCGGAGTTTAAAATGCTCCCACCCTTCAAAATGGGCTCAAGAGCATAACTTACTGGTAACAGTAATGCATTGTTCATTTGTCATTGGATTAATTTCATAATCCTAACTGTCCACTAAGTATATCATTTACAGTTGGTTCACATGCAAAGTATGCACTCATAGACATTTTGACTGTGTACTTGCCAAGTGATCTAACTAATAACGTCACATAGAATGGGGACCAATGTTATGCAGCAACATGGGCAGAACTGAGCTGAAGAGATTTTTTCTTTTTTATCTCTGAATATTGATTTGTAAATCAGAGATGTTTAAGGTCAGCATTTTTGTTTTTGATACATTTTTGAATTATTTTTTCCTTTTTTTTAGGTGCCTATTGTTGGATACACTCCACTTCCTGTCATCCTCTGCCTGTTCCATCGTCTTCTTACAATTTTTGATGAGCTGTGGAAAACTGAGGCTCCTGGAAATGAGGTCATTATCCCACCTCGGCTCTTTTATGATGGCTCTATCAGTTACTTTGATACACACCGATTAGGTGGGCTGGAATCTCATCTAATTAAGACCCTCAAGAAGGAGTTGGCAAAGGCTCTCCCTAGCAATCTCATGGATACATCTAAGGTTAGAATTAGATACTATCAGGTTGTTTTATACCAGCTTCACTTACTATTCTTTTGTCTTTTTACTTTCTGCATTCCATAATATGCAGTATATGAATACTTATCCCTAGGGATAGGGGGGAAAGAATACTTCCCATGTATTCCCTGTGTGTTGTAAAAGGCAACTAAAAGGGAAGGGAGCGGGGGCTGGAAATCCTCCCCTCCTGTTTTAACTTCTCCAAAAGAAGCAACAGAGATGGGGGCTAAGTAACTATTTTTCCTCTAAGGCTCACTCTTCTGTTCTTAACACTACCTCGCTAATGTGGGAAATGGCAAATATGTATGAAAAAAAATGAATACGTACATTTACCCTAATACTGGTATTATATATCTCTCTTTTTACAAGTTATTCCATTAATTTCATAGATTTTGATACAAATGTGAGAGAAGAGAACATTAACTATTACCAGTAGTGGTATTCCAGAAGCTGTTCTACCAGCATATAGGAAATACATTGTTTACATTCCTGTTAATTATGTCTCTCCTTCAACGAAGGTGGAGACAAATTGTTTTAATTCTGGTTTTCTTCTCCCAGTAATTCCTTGTCTGGGCTGTAATTTCCTTATTTGTGTAAATGATGTAAAACGTATGAGGACCATTCAAAGATGGAATGTTATGTAACACAATTGGGTCACTATGACCTTTACCTCAAAGGACAAGGTCAAATGTGGCCATTTTATGAACTTCCCTTGTCCTGGCCATAGCTTCCTTACATGTGTAGATATCTTTTATGAAACATGGAACATGTAAGGACCATCCAAAGACATAATGTCACTTACCATAATTAAGTTGCTATGATTGACCTATAAAGTCAAAGTAAAAAGATGCATCCATATTATGACCTTTACTTGTCCTGGCCATAACTTTTTTATTTGTAAGGATATGTGTATGAAACTTTGAACATTTAAGGACTATCCAGATAGAATGTCACATATAATTAAGTCACTTTGACCAATGCTCGTAAGGTCAAGATCAGATGGTTTCCATTTCACGAGTTTCTCTTGTCTGAATCATACCCTTATTTAGGGGGATATCTTTATCAAATTTTTGGGCATGTAAAGACATACTGTTGCATACCAAAATTAGGTTAGTGTGACAACCTTTGTGGTCATTTTGGGAGTTTTGCTTTGTGTGCCATAACTCTATACTGATATGGGTAAAAATAAAAGTGGATTAAGAGAGTTTGGTGGTTATTAGTGTTTATGCACCAGGCCAAGAGAGGGGCACCTAGTGGGATGTCTGATCTTTACCTGAATGGGGTGAGGATGATTTTACAGATTTTGGGAAAATAAGAAATGATATGGATGAGGAGAAGGTGGTGAGAGTAGGTGAGCTTGAAAAAGTGATTGGAGAGGAACAATGTGGTTTCAGGGTTGGTAGATGATGTGTGGATTAGGTGTTTGCTTTGAAGAATGTATTTGAAACAGGATTCATAGGCAGCATTTATGGACCTGTAGAAAGCATATGGTAGATAGAAATACATTATGAAAGCTATTGGAATCAGTAAGGAGTTTTTATCAAGAGAGTGAAGCATGTGTGCAAGTAGGTGGAGAGGAGGGTTAGTAGTCCACAGAGGTGTAAGATGCCACCATGGCTGCTTTAACTTGTTTACGGAAGGGGTGGTAAGGGAGGTAAAAGTCTTGGTGAGTGGGCCAGGTATGCAATCAGCTCAGCCTTCTGGGGGTAAAGGGGCCTGGGAGGTGAGTCATTGTTGTTGTTTTCTGATGACATGATGCTGTTGGCAGATTCAAGTGAGAAACTGTAGAAGTTGGTGTCTGAATGTGGGAGATACTGTGACAGGAGAAATTTGAGAGTAATTGTAAACAAAAGGAAAGTTACTAGGTTGGGATGGAAGTATTAGGATAGGGAACGGAAGTATTTTAGATACCTTGGAGTGGAACCATGTAAGCAGACATGAGTCATTGGGAGGTTAAGGGGGCAAAGGTTTTAGGAGCATTGAGGAATGTGTGGAAATAGAGGTCACTATTTGAGAGGTTAACAAATGGATATGTTTGAAGGTATAGTAGTCCTGACAGTATTGTATGGATGCGAGGCATGAGCTATAGATGATAATTTATGGAAGAGGGTGAATGTATTTGAAATGAAGTGCCTGAGGACATGTGGTGTAAGGAGGTTTGATTGAGTAAGTAGTAAAGACAGAGTGAGAGAGATATGGTAATAAGAAGGGAGAGCTGTTGAGGCTCTACTGAAATGGTTCGGACATGTGGAGAGATTGACAAAAGATTGAATTGGAGATGGAAGGATGGAGTGAAAAAGATTTTGAGTGCTTGGGGCATGACCATGTAGGAGGGTGAAAGGTATGGAAAGGATAGTGTGAATTGGAGCGGTGTTGTATACAGGGGGCAATTTGCTGTCAGTAGACTGAACTAGGGCATTTGAGACAGGGTAAACCATATCAAGGTCTGTGGGACCTGTTTGAGGATAGGGGGCTGTGATTTTGGTGCATTACATATGACAACTGGAGAATGGACGTGAGCGAATGAGGCCTTTTTTAATCTGTTCAGCACGTTACCTCATTGTTAGAGGAACTTAGAACAAGTATGGAAGAAAAGAAAAAATAAAGGGTGTTAGTGAATTATAAGTTTGCAAAAAGAATAGGACTATTCTTACTATTGTTCCATATCTTAAGACTAAGGGCATTTTACTTCTCCATGGTAGCATTAATCAAATAAACTACCTCCTCCTGTTTTCCTGTACAGTATAACCCTTACTCATAGCATCAAAGGAATGTAGTCATTATCAAAATGTTCTGGGGGAAAATTTATTATGACATGAATTTTTCCCATCTTCATGTGTACCTGAAGATGTATTTTTTTCTGGTTGCTTGTGCATAGTAAGGGGACAGGAACATGTTGGAAAGAGGCAGGGGACTGACAAGATTTGCCAAATTTAGCATGTTTGTTGTTGTGATTGAGATATTCAGTTTTCTTTCATATGTTGTCTTTAGTTGAAAGGATTATGTTATAACCTCAACTACTGCATTAGAGAAAAGACACTTTGAAATCATGTAGTATTTTACTCCTCTTTCTCTTTCTTTTTTCTTTCTTTTTGAGAATATTGAAATGACATCATGATTATGTTCCCATTTTGCAGGTGATAAGTAAGATAGATAATGCAACAGCTGGTGCTAATGCTGTTTTAGACATTGACATGTGTCACAGCGAACCGTCAACTTCAGGTTGGTTATTAGATATTAAATTCTTTTAGAAATTTTTTTTTTTTCTATATTCAATACTTATGTCTTACATCTAAGACATGAATGTAGACTTTTCTTCAGATATTATAGCCCTGTCTTAAGCAGTAGATATATTTTTTAAGTGGTAGAATGTTATGAACAGTGCTCAGAATGTTTTCCAAGTATTTGTTGATGTTTTAAAGTAACAGTAATGAAAATTTTTTCACATAAAGTATTTTTCTTCAGACTTGTTCACCATATTCAGTATGGTTTAAAACTTAAAAGGTGTGATCAGGTCACCCCTCATCCTTTTCTCTTCTATGCTGGACATTGCTAAGGCTTGTAGCCTATCCCTGTAACTCAACCCTCTTAGGTCTCTGATGCTTTCCTTTGCACCGTCTCTATCAGCTGTTTGTGCTTCATTATGATGCATGTCCTCCTAATGCATCATAGCAAATGTCAGAAATAAGGGTTACTGTGTAGCAGTCCTACAAGCTGAGGTTGACCCTTATTTGTTACAGTGCAGCTTCAGAATGCAGTCAGATGATTTAAAGTGGTAGGGAAGGGATATTGAAATAAGAACTTTTAGAGCTATTACCAAACTGTACTTGTGTATGGTCACATTTTTATACCCCTATCAAATTTTTAGGGATAATTTAGTGTTTTTCTTGTTTGTAAATCAAGACGGTTTGTAACTTTTAATTTTAAATTACATTGGATCTTGTTAAATTAGGTGAGATTATGTACTTCATTAATCTTCTCACAAACTTAAAATTGGCAGTGGATCATGCTTTCAAACATGAATCCATATACATTTCATAGATTTGCTTTATCCGCATTGCAAAAGTATAAATTATTATAATCCCACAAGGTGAGATTGCCCATTTTATTGATCTACACCTAGTCTCATTTTATCCCCTTATCACTTCTATGCTTGTTACCAGTTTCCAGTCTACTCCTCTCATAGTTGCTCCTATATAGTTCCCCTCATTTTTTTCACCTCCTTTGAAAACATTTGCCTAATTTTTTCTGAAGTTCTTTGATACTCTTTTAATCCATATCTCAATTGCCCTCTTTTTCAGCTCTTGTACCTTTCTCCCATTTGCTCCCACTCCTTTGTCGATTCCATTTCACAGCTCTTCATCAGAAGTGCCAACCTCCTCCTTTTTTGCCCTCACACTTACCATAAACTTCACACACACACACACACACACACACACACACACACACACACACTTTCCAAGAACATTCCCAAATTGTACTACCTTCATCCCTTTCAATTTAGTTTTATGCAGAGCTAAATTATCCAGGTTCCTCTCATCACTCATAACGCGCATTTCTCCATGCACATTCAGACACCCCACCCTCAGTCTTTAAGGGGGAGAATCCTTGCTTGGCCCTTCCTTCTGGGTCTGTTTGTGGGTAGCAATTATACAAGGAGGGAGGGGAATTTCTAGTTCTTTGCTTATGCACCTCTCACGACATGCAAGAGGTACATGGATAGAATTTTTACTCTTTGCATGTATAGATTCATGCTTATCTGGTTGGTGATACTAGACTTTGCCTGCTTGGGGTTACAACATGATTGAAAAGTCAGCTTCAGCAAGGCTGTATCATTTATCATTGACAAAAGAGAGTACAGTCTCACCATAGAACTTCTTGCTCCAAAGGAGGTCATAGTTTTACTGCTTCTAAACATAGCACAGCTTCAAAGCTACAGGAGTCCCATAAAAGAGGTCCTGAGAATATATATCGTGATAATATCCCATACCTCTCCTTCCTGCCTCAGAATCCCCTTCTTTAAGGCTCCCACACCACTCTTGCTGTCAGCCATATCCATTTGGGGGATCACAGGTCATAAAAAGTGGTGTTGTATGTGTGTCTTTTCTGGGGTAAGAATAGATCACTTGAAAATTAAGTGTTCTGTAATCTATCTGTATCTCTAATGTCCATTCCCTCTGGGACCTCCCATCAAGGGGTGGTCACAGCAAGAGTCTCCACTTATCCCTGTCCTTACATGCCTCCTTCACACACACCATTCCATGCATTCTTCCACTCTTTCAGTGTGGAATTTGCATCATAGGAGAGAGGTGTCCTTTGATATGATGAATTGATGTTTGTAATGGTGGAGAGATGGTGGTTTTCAGAATGCAGATGAGAAAGGATGATCTGTATATGTTTGGAAAGTGCAGTGTTAGACAGTTGTATCTTTTGTGGATTGCCATTTAAGGCTGGGTTGAGAGGGTAGTTTATTTAGTGCTTTTCAGGTCATTCCATTGAAGATATGGTATTTCACTGTCACGTTTGTTGGGATGGGTGAGGGGGATCTATGAGTATATGCATAGGTTGCTGAAGTGTGAATTAGGGATGAGCTTTTTATTTCTACTTAGGTGCTGGTAGGTATTTGTGGGATGCTTTGGATGAGAAAAGTCTAGTTTTGTTGAAAAGAACTAAATGCTGAGCATATTAAGGTTAGATTATTTTTGTATAGGTTTTGTACTTTTTGTTTTTTAGGCAGCCTCAGTTTGTTTGAGTGATTTTTTGTTTGGTTTATAGAATTTTATATTTGCTTTCAACAGAGTTGATGACCAGGCAGGTGATTCATAGTTTAGAGTGGAATGGATGAATTATTTGTAGAGGATACTGAAGCATTCTTTTTCTTGTCCTAATCTAGTACCAGTAAGTGTTCTGATGGCATTTAGTTTGTATATAACCATTTTGTTAATGATTGTGATGTTGGGAGTAACTATCATGTATGTGTTATATGTGATGCCCAGTTAGGTTGGAGTTGTACAGTATGTACATATTTTCATGTTTGCCATTATCTGCTTTCCGAAGATAGTGCCAGAAACAGATAGACAATGGTCTCATTTGCTTACATCCGTTTGCTACTTGTCATGCATAGTGTACTGAAACTTGAGCACACCATCCATAGCCAAGCCTCACAACTTATTGCAGTGACAGCATATTACTCCCCATAAACTACATTGATTCATTTAGTTTTCTAGATTGTTCAGACATTAATATTGCACCTAAAAGCTTCCTTCACTTCATCCTTCTAACTCCATCTCAGTCTTCCCCTCCCCTTATTATCATAAAATCTCCCTCTGATGTATTGTTCAGCCACAGTGATAAATCTTCTTTGGTTTTGATTTGCTTGTAAAGATTCTGACATTGGGTTAGAAGACTAGGCCTTATTTTTCAAATATACTTACATCTGTGTATAATTTCTTAATTTAAGTCTACACTAATTGGCTGTAATTTTCTTTTCTTTAGTATGACAGTATATGATAATGTATCCATTCTAAATTCAGTTGTACTTCTGTATATTTGTACGTGACAGGGTAGTGTTCAATCCTTAGTTTTCTTAAACTTTGATGGATTTTGACCAGACTTGACTAGATTACTCAGTTTTTTTAATTTTTTATGCTTTTGATCAAAGATGGAGCCAGATTGCACAATCATACAACCATGCTTAACTTTAGATTGTTATCAGGTTTATTGCTTTTTTTCATATTTGATGAGATATTCATTTTTGTGATGCATACCATATTTGAAGGTGGAACCAAATTGCACATCCATATGTATAATCATGTATACATTTAAAACTTACAAATTTGGATAATAGTTTTGCTGCTTGTTGGATTGTTATTAAGTTTGTTGTGTTTATAATATTTTCATAAGGATTAAGTAGCAGGATACCAAAATATTTCTGGTGTATGGCTAGTGTTTCTGTTATCTGTTTTGCAGGTGCAGTGTTGGGTAATGCTTTAGTGTCAGGAGAGCCAGCCATACAAGGTGACATTCAGCATGTAAATGTTACACCAGGGGATGTAGAAGACAAGCCTGGTAAACAGGCAAACTCTAAGATGATGCGTGACTCCCTTCTGCACCTACTTGATGGTATTATACTTCTTTACCATATTGGTGCACACAAGCAGCTAGGAAAGGTAGCAGCCCAGAGGGATTCAATGAACGATAATATCACTCACGTCATAGAGATTAACGAGAAGATGACGTACTGTAAATATAAGGTATATGCATGACTTTTCATTTTGTTTTTTGTTTTTAAACTCATTAACCTTAAATATATGGGATGATCAGTTGTGAATAGCCTCTCACCTAAGTCACAAATTATCCTTTTCATATGTCTAGAGTGCAGAAGTGAACAGAATTCCTTACTAATATAAGCAACACCAAATTTTTGACTCTACTCCTGCAATTGATTAGTCAAGCAAGAATGACATCTCCATTTATACCTCTACTTTCACATACAAAAAAGGCCCATTGCACATAAGTAAAACCAATTCTTGAGCATCCTCTTCACGAACATCTCAAGTAATTAACTCAGCATCTGTTCATCTCTTATAGTTTACCTCTTCTTTTAGTTTCAGTCAAATTGCCTTGGATTTTCTTTACTTGCTTTTCTTATTCAAACATCATTACACCTGTTGCATGCATAATGGACCTTGAATCTCCAAACTCTGTTGTCATCTGGTTCGCTAGTTCACTGGTTGGTGGGTTTAGATTATTTGTGACACAAGCCCATGGAGAAACTCTTACTGAGCCACATGTTCACTAGTTCAGTGGTAAAGTTATCCAATGTACCTCTTTTACATGTAAATTCATTGGAAGTAGTCTAGTGTGAAGATGATAGGCCCATGAGACATAATCTGAGTATCCAATGGAAAGGGGAGGGTAGTTCAGGTTGACAGTTAACTTCTGACGGTTTGAGAATGCTACTGACACACGTCTGACACCATCAAGGGTTTGTGTGTATAAGTGTATCAATTCACTTGAGTAATTGATCATGAGATTTGGTCGTTATGGCATGAAAATTATAACTGGGTCTTTTTTTTTTAATGTGGGCACATATATTGTGGCCCATGACAGCTTGTTCCTACTGTAGCAACATACTGATATGTTTTAAAAGTGCCAAGTTAAAACTTTTAAGTCCAGGTCATGCACAGAATCAACAAACTTATGAAACTTATGCCTTACACATAAAAGTTTAATAATCTGGAGCAGCTAACCAACCATGCTAACCATATCTCAGACCATCATAGCTACTTTGTCAATACAGGAACTGTTTTTCACATTTAAGCCTTAGTCCTGTACCGACACTGTATGTGACCACACTCTTATAGATATCCTCATTCACACGTCTCCTCTATCTTCCCCCTTGTATTGGCTTTCTGATAGGACATTCTGGACTAGTTTATGAAGGTTCCTTTTTAATTTTCCTTAGAAAGTATGCTTCATGTTTTTGGATGATGCTTTGTTCTCTGCTTAGTGTATAGTAGAAGTTATTATTACAGGAGAGAAGGCATACATCCCCTCTTTGTAGTCCATCTAACAACCATTTCTGTTCTTGGGCCGTTTGTGCAAGGGACCTGGCTTGTTTGACTTGAAACCTTCCCATCTGACCTCTAATGTCCAAACTAAATCATTGTGTATTTGTTATTCTTGTGACAAAGCATACCCTTATATAAAGAGAGTGTTGCAGCCAATGAGAAGTCTTTCTGATCTTAGGCCAAAAGGATATCTAACAGCATTTGTCATATCTTTCCTTGGTTGTCCATGATTCCAAAGCAACTCTTTTTGGTTTCCTTTTCAACTTGGACTCCTCTGGGGATGACTTAAAATTCAATTACCCATGACACACCAACCATTCTGCATCTCTCCTTATAAAATTTTTTCATACAGTCTGAAAAGCACCTTTCTCTCTAGAGAAAAGTAAGATGTATGGACCAGAGGGCATCCTTTCACATTTTGAACGATTGTGCCTCCAAGCTTGCTCATCTGTTTTGCCTCTATTTGAAAATGAAATGTTTTTCTTGAAAACATGTACTGTTACAGCTTGTCATGCCATTGTTCTGAGTTCTGTTGTTCCAAAAGCCCTCAGAGCTCTCCTCACCATTTTTTTTCTTAAGCATCTTGAATTTCACAGTTTTCTCTTTTGTCATCAGTTTGGTTTAGCAATGCAAGATCCACTGAGTGTGAGCGAATGTTGCCTTTTTTCATGTGTTTCCTGGTGCTACCTCACTGACACGGGACGGCAATGCTGTTTCCTGTGGGGCAGGGTGGTACCAAGAATGGATGAAGGCAAACAAGTATGAATATGTACATGTTTATATATGTATGTATATATGTATATGTATGTGTATGTGCTTGTATGTATATGCATGCATATATGAATGGATGGGTCTTTCTTCGTCTGTCTCCTGATGCTACCATGCTGTGTAATGAAAACCCAGGGAATATGGCCATTTTGTGTGTCACCTGGTGCTACCTTGCCGGCGCCGGAGGTGGCGATGCTTTTTCCTGTGGGGCAGGGTGGCATCAGGAATGGATGGGGGTGAGCAAGTGCAAATATGTACATGTGTATATGTGTATATGCATATGTATGTATATTTGTATATGTTGGTATGTATATGTATGTACTGTGCATATATGTGCATGTATGTATATATGTGTGTATGTGGGG
>JAYMFT010173501.1:0-12180 GCA_038088735.1 Panulirus argus
CAAACTTACACTCCAGATACCCTCTCTCTCTCTCTCTCTCTCTCTCTCTCTCTCTCTCTCTCTCTCTCTCTCTCTTTCACTGCTAAACCTAATAACCTTGCTTTTATTCACACCAACTCTCAACTTTCTCCTCTCACACACACACTTCCCCATACTCGGACATCAGCTTCTGCGATTTCTCATTCGAATCTGCCAACATCGCCGTGTCATCAGCAAACAACAACTGGCAGCTCCCCCACCCCACCAGCCTCCAGCAGACAGCATACTTTCTCCTCCTTCCAAGACCCTTGCATTCACCTCCTTCACCATCCCAACCATAAACAAATCAAACTGGCATGGTGACATCACACACTCCTGCCGTAAACCCACCTTCGTCTAATACCACTCGCACACAGCGCTTCATTTCTTATACAGCAGCTTTTCTCCCACATCATATTTTCGCTTAACCATCCACAGGGCATCTCCAATTTTATGTGCATTGTTTACTCCGTTATTTCACCACTTGTAATCTTTAGTAGGCGAGCTCGTAGGTAGACTTGCACTTCATATGGTGGGTGGCAGCACTCCCGCGTGCACACCTGTCAGAGAGCGTGTAAGGATGGTCACGAAAGGGCGGCGCGGCGCCAGAAGACGCCCACCTGACCCCCCAGGGATCAACTAGCACCACTCCGGCCGGCCGCCGACTCCACACCCACCTTGGTTTGTTTGTTCTCCGGGTGATGGCGGTGTGGTTTACCCTCACCAGCCCCGGCCAGCAACCACTAACCCCCTCACCACGTAAGGGATTTCAACCGTGCAGTTGCAAGCTGTGCCTTGCAGTTGAGAATGAACTCTGGAAGAAGCTCCCAGAAAATGTTGCTAGGAGCAACACCCTTAATATCTTCAAGGTTAAGCTTGATCGTCACTTGTCATTCGCCGGTATTGAATAATTAGTTTAATCAATTATCCTAATTCAATGGTAAATCATGCTACCACCTAAACCACTGGCCAATGCTGCGGTAACATATCAACACTGATTAACCCGTGTCACCTGCTTTGAGTGAGTAAGAATTATAGCATCATTCTTCAGTATCAGGAATAATGCAGGCATGGTAAGTCGAGAGGCTGGAGCTCAGGTTTATCCTTAGTGTTGTCTTTATAACAAAAAGTGAAGGGGTGGCTGTCCATTCTACCTTATGTTTTTCCCTCAAGCATATTAATCCTGCAGGGTATCTTCTTTCTACTTGCTTTCCTTCTGGCGTGTTGCCGCAGGGAGTGGAGGGTGTGGGGTGAGAGCCTTTACTTTGCTATCCTTTTCTTCCACTGCCTTTAAGAGGACTGCATTATTTTCTTTTTTAGTGTTAAGGCCACACCACCTCACTTGGACCTTAGGTCTGTGTGGTATGTGTATCTATGTAACTCTCTTCAACTTTATCCCTTTAGTAAGACGGCGTGGACTTTGACCTAATCCGTAAGAGTCAGGTCAAAGGCCAGGTCACCATATCCAAGGATGATACTGTCCTACTCAAAGGGTCGTGCTCAAGAGGTTAACAAACATGTTAATAACACACGTTGGCTACCACTTAACGCTACAAAAAATAACACAAGCAACCACCCAATGATTGATTCTATATTTTCGTCGCAAGAACAGCAAATATATAGTGCACTCCAACCCATCCTGTGTGTGTGTGTGGGGGGGGGGATGTTGGCGCAAAAGAGGATAAATGCATAAGACGTCCAACGTCTAGACCTCAACAACTGAGTGACATTAGTTACATAATAAGGAAACTGTGCACAAGGACTGGGCAAAATGAGCTATCTATTTAACAAGTAAGCGAACTGATCACAAAGATTGCGAAAAAATTATGAAAACATTTAACAAGGCATATGATAAATAACGTGTTTACAGTATGCAAAGTTAGGATATTTATCAAGTATCTGAGTTAGAGCATTGTTAAGAAGGAGGCACACATATCTTGTAACATTCGGTAAGTATTATCTCCGAACTCGCTAATTTTACAACGGTCAAGTACTGAACGTAACGTTGCAGGGTGTGATAGTGATTCTACCAGCAAAGTTTACATCTGGTCTGTTCATTATCGCCAGGAGGGGCAAACTCCCATGGGCATTTACAGCCCAGCACGAGTCGGACAGCATCAAGGAATCTACTGATCCTCTTGAGGGAATTCTAATATATACGAAGGTTTTTCTTGCATGATAATGTGATGGTAGATGGAACTGTTTGTGTTGATTTCACTTCGTCAAGAGTCGAAAAGAATTTGCTTTTGAGTTCTTTCTGAATGATGGTTTTTACGGCTACTTTCAAGTGGACCCAAGGATAGTCAGTTACATCCTTCGAGGCATAAACTTTTCTAATTCCATCAATCCTATTATGCATTCTGATGCCAATATATTAGGGAATCCAGAGAAACTAGATTCTGAGTTCACCATAAATACTTTGGTTACCAAAGCACATTACAGATCACCAGCTGTTCGTCTTGAAATAAGACAGGTGTTGTTAACAAATACCATCATAAGATAGGTATTGATGACAGATATCATCATTACAACTGATGATTTCTCAGACGCCAGGCAAACATACGTATATGATGTCAAAAGAAAAACAAGCATTTCAAACAAGATATTTATATTTACTGACCATGAAAAACAACGAGGTTCAAGTAGACACTGGAAGAAAAATTATGGTGAGCAAAATGATGTAGGTTTCTCAAAAATGTTTGCGTATATTCTCTCTCCTTGACAAGGAACACGCACTAACCCTGTCTGAAGCGAAAATCTCACCTCATCAGACCCCCCCCCCCCCCCCTCTCTCTCTCTCTCTCTCTCTCTCTCTCTCTCTCTCTCTGCGGTTGTTGTATTAAGGGATTTTTGTTGGAAGATCTTTTGAAATGTTTTCTCTACTTGAATGTCACTTGTTCTTATTTTCGTGGGGGAGAAAATACACGTAGCGAACAACACCTTGAAACCATGGAATGAAATTACGTGTCATGAGGAGCCTCTGGGATTAGACGAAAAGTCCACAGTCAAGGCAATGGCTCCCAGCACTAGAGGGCCAAGCTCGGGGTGTTGAGATGGAGAGCTAGGCTGTTCTCAACGTCCTTGGCCTATTCGACGGACCGAGCCGAGAGCCAAGGTCTTTAAGGAGACTGAATCATACTCTTTACTCAAGGCTGCGGCGTCTTTGAATCGTCCGGAACAGAAAAGGTGCCGTATCATTTATTGTTCAACTTTAGTATACAACGCTTCCTTCATTTTCTGCGGCCTTCTCCGCACACTTATCACTCAAGGTTTGGAAGGACGAGGTTACGTAGCCCTACACCAGCTGCCTGCTCTGCTCCCAGGCATACGGTCATATATAACAGAGATTTTTGACACGTTTAACGGGTCTGAGGAACGTTGAGGATCTCTTTTAAATAGACTGAGGTCAGGAGCAAGATTTTGCTGAAATTATGTCCTTATCCTCACTTTGAGATACCGTCCCAACAGAATTTTAAAACTCATGAGTATGACAGCGCGACTGGTCGGCAACTTGTTTGCCGCAGATGCTTTAGTATTTAGCGATGAGAAGGGTAGCAAGGCAAAGGGCTGTATAAATATAGTATTACACGACCGGGTCAACACATGTGTCAAGGGCTGAGCGTAGAGGAGTGAGTGGGAACTTCCTCAGGTGCACGGGTGGGGGGGAGTGTGGAGACACGGTTCGTGAATCATCCGCTGGGGGTTGTAGACTGGTCCGGCGTCACAGGGATGTGTTTGTTCTGGCTGCTCTTTAAGTCCAAGGAAGGAGTCGGTCTGAATGAGTTATTTGTACAGTTACCCTAAGCACTGTTCCCCAACCACCTTCCCCCCCCTCTCCCTCCCCATGGTGGTGTTTGCATCGCATTTGTCTGCTGAACTCCTACGGCTTCTGGTAGCGCTTCACACACGCTAGTTCGCTGGAAGTTGTGTGGCGGATGAAAGAAATAGGTGGAATAGCAATCGAGGAGCCAGCGTGGATCATGATGTCGTCCAGCTTAACAAAATGTTTGTTTTCAAGTAAGCCAGTCTCTCGTCTCGTTCTCGGAGTCTGATACTGATGAAGTATGCTGAGGAAACAGGCACAAGTAGAAACATACTCCATCTAAAAGAAATGTGTAACGTAAAACATGTATATGGAGAAAGCAATATGATCAGCAGACTACAGGATGCTGTCATTGCAAAAGTTAGGTTAGTCTATTAGTACTATTGGCGCATTGGGTCTCTTTGGAGATGTTAATTACATAGAATGTAAAGTTTGTGGCCAGATATAAGGACAAACTAGAACACTTTGCCTTAAACTGTGCAAATAAGGAGCCTTTTCGGAATATTTCAAAGAAACCCGACACGAAAAGGCACAACACCTGATTATTGCTAACAAGATACCTGAAATTCTAAGACTTTGCCAACTTTTTGCATATAGTCGGTAAAACTTACCAATATGAAAGACTGTTAGCTCATGTAATGAACCAAGTTTATAACATTTCATTCACTGTTTATTACCCTACTGAGATCTGACAAAGACCCTTTGTGGCCTCTATAATCCTTTTGCGCTACCGCTCACAGGATGAGCATGGGGTGCACAATAAAGTGGCCGTTGACGGCGGCAAAAGTAAAGAAAGTAAATCAGGAGGTGGGTTGTTCTCGTTAAGTTTAAGCAACTGTTGTGGTGATTTAGTCTCTCGTCTTTATAGCTCTCTTTTCTTTAATCCAAACTTGTATCGACAGCACTGCACACCCCTGGATTGCGCCCAGCAAACTTTGCTCCCTGTAGTCAAAAGTCGGAGCTGCCGGCAACACTGCCTATCAGCTTTTGCCAAATATCCGCAGTGCCGAGGATCATCATAAACTAGGAAGTGTTGACAGAAAAGTTTCGCAGTTCCCCAAGCTCCTCAACAAATGAAATGTCAGCCGACAGGGATTGTGCAGCGCCTGCCAAGATGCCAGCGTCCAGGAACCAATTGATTTGCTCGCAAGACAATTTATCTAAGATTCTCTTGAAGGTTAGGCACAAAAGGAAAGAGGCAATTGGGTCACTTTGCTGGATTCCTTTGGCTGAGATGATCTCACTTTCGCCAATAAGAAGTGCTGATGATGAGGTCTAGTAGGTGGGTGACAGGAAGGAGGGAGAGGAAGCTCATCCTTCGAACAAAGGAAAGAGTGCTCTCGAAATTCAGGTTGGAAGCAAGGTAGGGTCGTTGCATCCCCGTGCGAGCTGCACGAGACGCCCCTTGGTACAGACCTGATAATGTCGCTGATGGCAAGTGCCAAGAGGGTCACACTGAGGACGCTGTCTCATAAGTCTCCATCTAGTTAGCGTTCTTAGTTTGAGAAACTGTTTTCCTCGCGAGCCCTGAACTCCCTACCTGTTTTGGGGGTCCCGTGGGGAAGGTGGGTAGTGCCCCAATGTAAACTGATGTTTCCATGTTGTGTCCCAGGCATAAGCTTTCTTTACATCAAAGCTGCCAGCAGGTAATGCCGCTGAGTGAAGGGATGCTAATGGCAGCTTTTAGCGTAAGAAGGGTGCTTGATGAGGATCTCGACTTTCGGGATACAAAATGGAATGGAAAATGCAATTTTTCTTTTTTAAAAACACATCAGCCCAAAGATCACTTCTCTTTTTATTCTAGTAGTCTGCAGACACATCTTATGAGGGAGACTGGTCTACTTTCCAGCAAGTGTGCTATCAACTGGTACGGAACATCGTCACATCTTGGAGACGTCTTTCAGCAAAGGCTAGGACAGGGTCCAATTCCCTCCGGGTGAGAGGAAAGTTGGACGGGAGCTGTGCGGATCCTTTGCTCTCAAACGAAGTTGGTTTTCGTTCTTCTCCGTTTCATGTGGAAAATCTGGCACAGTTAAACGATCCAGAGGAGTTCCCCCTCATGCTATCAGCAGGAATATTTGCAAAACATACATTGCTGACGGAAAATTATCCGATTACCTTCACATTTTCCAAGGACCAGAAACTGACGCTGATTAACCTGTGATTTTCCCAACCTTGTCCCATGCCAGTGATATGTTATTCCCAAATTTAAGAAAAAAAAAATCTTTCCGGATGGTCATATGAACTTTGTAATGATCAATATGACTCGTGTTGTCTCTGTAGGGTTGGCAAGCGTTGAAAGTAGGCAGACATCCTAATAATTATGGTGGCCTCACTTTATGGTCATTTCCATCGAAACATGAAATTAATATAACATCTATTATGGCAAATGATAGAAAATGTCACTAACAGTACCATGAGAGCGGGGCTACCAGCCTGACGCCAGACCAATGGGAATTTCTCAAAATCCTTCGTCCATAGTTTACATCATTTCACACAAAAAGTGGTAAGCTACTTTTTTCTTTTTAAGTGTGTAAGTCTGGTCACTTTGAGCACCGCACACACCTTTGCTCGGTTCCTTTTACAATATCATCATTTGGACGTCGTTTCAGTTACATTCATGAAATTTTTCTTGTTTTTGCCACCTTTCTCTTGACCGCCAAGGTACATGAAGTCGACGGTATTTTTCTGTAATTCTTGGGACTGGCGATTCGGATACAAAGCGAATTCTAGCTACCAGGCTTCGTGACGTGGTGAGGTTATGTAGTTCCCCAGCTTTGTTTCCACCTAACTTTCTGATGGCGATACTGACGGAGCGTTCTTTCTTTATCATTTCGTGGAGTCCACGCCACACGCCACTGTGAGCACTGGGAGAGAAGATGACTGTGGTGTCCATCTCTCTCTCTTCAACTGTAATGAGTGTTGTGGAGTGGAGTATCCATCCTGCTGGAGGGGTTTCTTTTCTTCTGCCGTCCTTTGAGACAGCGGGGGTAAGGAGGCTCTTCTGACTGGAGCCTCTTGCGAAGCCTCATTCCATGGTGGTGATCTGGTCTGATCTCTCGCCAGACGCTTTTCTGTTACTTGTGCCGGACTCCTCTTTCAAGGAGGTTTTGAGGTTCTCCACCACTGCGGCTGGGCACTTGTCAAGGGCTTCCGAATCCTTACCATCTGTTGTGAGGACTCGAGCTGTCGATGTCACCAGGGGGTTTGAGGCCTGCCATGGCGTTCTGTGCAGTAGTTGTATTCGGTGCAGGGAAGATATCGGTGTATACTTTGGCGCTTGCCCTTTACGTGTCGGCTGTGGCTACAAGAGTTATATGTGGTGTCGCTGCATCCTTCGGCTTCTGCCTGTTGGTCTTTTGTTTTCGAGGGTTCTCTGTGACAAATTTTGCGAACATTTTTTCCCCGGGTTTCTATCTATACCTCTTGTATATAAATCAGAGGTTAGATGCTCGTCTCTGGAATTGTCACATTTCACTTATGAGCTCTCCCGAGCATCGTCTCTGATTTCAACACGAGTGATTCATAACTCACTCTCCGAGCGACAGAATTTACCATTATACACGTATGTCTGGCATTTAAAGCATCGCCTTTGGAAGCGGTACACAGCGGTGGACGACCATTGCATACCGCGCCGCGATGATCTTATCTGCCAGGGTAATTCCTCCCTGTCTCATGTGAGGATGAGCGTCGGTGTTGCTACCAGAGACTGGCCCGTCACTCTTCTTATACACTCGCTTCTTTTCTGCCATTTCTTGATTGGCCAAAACACTCTGTGGAGTCTCCTTCGGGTAATTTAGGAGCTTTCGGTTGGCTCTATACAGGAACTGGTTGGCAGATATATCAGTATCTAACCCCAGCAAGTTTTTTCATCTCTAGCAGTTCTCAGCCTGAAATACAGTTCCTGTCTGTAAAAGCAGTATGTTAACTGTCTAGTCAATCTTATTAACCTTTCCATACAATGAATCTTGAAAAAAAAGGAAAAAAAAGTTTTACTGACCTGTTATGTGAAGCACTGATTGTATTCTCCTTTCTTGGTAAACTGATTCAAAGCCTTATAGCTCACCTAACATAAAAATTCCAAGCCTGATTTCAAGGAGAGAAAGGCTTTCAATCTTCTTGGCAAACTCTGAAAAAACTAGGAACTCTGTAAGGGGAGATTTCCTCAATGGAACTCTTTCTAGTCTTTCCTGGGCCCATATCTCCACTCTTTTCGATAAGAGAGATAGGGCTCAAGGGTAGGCATTTCCATCTTCCAATCCCAGTCTTTGGTTCCTATCGAAAGGGAGTTTTCTCTCAAGCCGAACTGGCTCATATTGGCAAGGTGCAAACCGTGGAGTTATTGGTCTACTAGAGTAGGGGCTGCTGCTGTTGAGGAGGACAAACACGGACCAACAGAGGCACGCGGACCTCTGCCTTCGTCAACCACAGCCTCTGGTAATTGTTGTGGAGCGGTTTGTTTCAGCTACAGGGACGCTATATCTTCAGTGTTTTCTTCACCCGATGGAATAAAGTCGATGAGTATGGCCTCGCAGCTACGATTTGTCTAGCTTGGGTGACCCTGCCAAGGACCAAAGTATCCATTAGCATTGTTCAACTCTTCATCGAAGCACTCTAACCTTTCCACTAAGATAAGGCAGCTCCATTAGGAAGGTGTTCATAATGAGACTCCGATTCTCTTGAGTAAAACGAATATAAAAGAAAACAAAGTCTATTCTCTACGTCGAAAAATTCGTTAAGAGGAAACACTTATACATACATTCATTTAACCTCTTGGGAATGACGACAGGGCTCATGGGAATGATAGGGTCATGTTTGATCTGACACCTGAAGATCAAGCCAAAAGTCACGCCGTCACACCCAAGGGTTGCACAGTTCTTTTCAAGTGGGTGAAAACTGATGTTCCTGCCACCTTCTGCCCCTTATCCAAGCCGGTCCAAGGCACCTGCTGCTCCTGGCAGGCCACTGCACCCAGTGCTCCTAACCATAAGCAGACCACGATACCCTCTGCTCCAGGCCCTAAGCCGCCCACGGCATTTACAGTCCCTTACGCCAATAGGACCATGGCACCTGCTGCCCTTGGCCCCAGTCAGACTATGGCACCTGCTGTACTTGGTCCCAGACAGACCGCAGCACCTGCTGCTCCTGGTCCCAGAAAGACCACTGCACCTGCTGCTCCTGGCCCCAGATAAACCACAGCACCTGCTGCTCCTTGTCCTAAACAGACCACAGTGCCTGTTGCTCCTGGTTCCAGAAAGACCACAGCACCTGCTGCTCCTGGCCCCAGACAAACCTCAGCACATGTTGATCCTGGTCCAAGACAGACCACAACACCTACTGCTCCCGGCCATGGGCAGGTGAGACGCAAGGATCTTCTACATTTACTAAAATCACATGGCTGACACAGGGTCGCTGACCCCATACACTATAGCTCTGCGTCACAGCTCTGGCTTGGGAAGCGTTGCCCCCGTAAATCACGAATGTCCTGGTTTTGGCGCGAGGGGCGCTACCCACATAAACCACAGCTGTCGCACGTCTCAAGTTGAGGTGGCTGCGTGGGGTGAGGGGGGTGAGACTGCTTCCGTGAAACCACACTGCTCCTCCCCAATCTGATGCTCTGCATATGTCTTCACCCTCTCAGTTAATACCCTCCCACACAATTTACCAGGTATACTGAACAAACTTATACATTTGTAGTTTGAACACTCACATTTACCCCATTTGCCTTTATACAATGGCATCATACATGCATTTCGCCAGTCCTCAGTTACTTCACCATGATCCATACATACAGTGAATATCCTTACCAATTAATCAACAACACAGTCTCTCCCTTTCATAATAAATCAAACTGTTATACCATCCACTCCAGCCGCCTTGCCACACCTCAACTTAAGCAAGGCGTTCACCACCTCCTCTCTCTTCATCAAACCACCCTCCTCGACTCTTTCAATTCTCATGCCAACCCGACCAAATCACCCTACATCTGCCACTCTATCCTCAAAAACATCTAACATTTCTTCTAAATACTCACTCCATATCTTCCTCACTTCATCACCTCAGTTACCGATTTCCATTTGTTCTCTTGCCTTTCGCACATTATTTACCTCCCTCCAAAAAATTTTTTATTCTCCCTAAAGTTTAATAATACTCTCTCACCTTAACTCTCATTTGCCTTCTTAATAAACCTCTGCATCTTCCTACTGACTTCCTGCCGCTTTCTCTTATACGTCTCCCAATCATTTGCACCCTTACCTTGTAAGTATGGCCCAAATGCCTCTCTTTTCTTTTTCACAAACAGCTTTACTTATTCATCCCACCACTCACTACCCTTTTTAATCTATCCATCTCCCACCTTTCGCATACCACATGCATCTCTTGCACATGCAATCACTCCTTCCCTATATACCTCCCATTCCTCACCCACTCCAATTGCTTCGTACGCTTTCACCTTTTGCCATTCTACTCTCAGTCTTTCCTGGTATTTCCTCACACAAGTTTCCTTTCCAAGCTCACTTACTTTCTCCCCGACACTGTTTCCTCTTTTTCGAAAATCTCTACATATCTTCACCCTCGCCTCCACATAATAGTGATAAGACATCCCACCAGCTGCCCCTCGCAGCACATTTATAACCAATAGTCTCTCTTTTACAAGCCTATCAATCAAAATGTAATCTAATAATGCCCGTTGACCATCTCTCCTACTCACATACGTATGCTTGTGTATATATCGCTTTTTCTTTTTTTTCTTAATCAGGCATTCCCAATCGCCAATCTTTTTTCAGCACACAACTCCACAAGCTCTTCACCATTTCCATTCATTACACTGAATAACCCATGCGCACTAATTACACTCTCAACTGCCACATTACTTACCTTCGCATTTAAATCACCCATCTCTATTACCCGGTCGTGTACACCAAAACTGCTAACACAGTCACTCAGCTGCACCCAAAACACTTGCATCTCATGATCTTTCTTCTCACGGCCAGGGGCATAAGCACCAGTAATCACCAATCTCTTGCAATCCACTTTCAGCTTTATCCCCATCAATCTAGAATTTACTTTCTTACACTCTATCACACACTCCCACAACTCCTGCTTCAGGAGTAGGGCTACTCCTTCCTTAGCTCTTGTCCTCTCACCAACCCCTGGCTTTACTCCCAAGACATTTCCATATCATTCTTTCTTCGAAAATACTACCTATCTCTCCTTTCTTCTCATCTTGGTTACATCTATGCACATTTAGACACGTCAGTCTGAGCCTACGAGGAGGATGAGCACTCCCCCGCTTGACTTTCTCTTCTGTTTCCTCTTTCAGAAGTTGAAATACAAGAAGAGGAGTGTTTCCAGCCCCCCGCTCCTGATCCCTTTAATCGTTTTCTATAACACGTAGGGAATACGGAAGTAGAATTCTTTCTCCCCTACCTAAGAATAGACTTGATAAATATTTCGTTTCAAATCCACTTCTGATATTATTTGCGCCTCCTTACCTAATGAAAAGTTTGTAATGTTTTTCTATCTTTAATATGTACGTATTTCTACTCTCATCACAGTGATTTATGATATTCATGTCTCTTCCACTATCACAAACAGCTTCGAAGGGACCAAGCGGTCTGTTGCGGTTTGAATTCATTTTTGTATACCCTGGCCGGGTAGCTGTCGCAGTAATATGACACACGGGCTTGACTCATGGCTGGGTCAGAGGTAGAAAGATCCACATTCGGTCCACGTTAACAAGGTACAAAGGTTTTGCTCCGTCAGTAATCAGTTTGGTGGTGGATGGTGCAGCTTGGGTGTTAGTGAATGAACATTGTGAGAGAGTGAGAGCAGCGTTGTACGTGGGCGGGAGCAAAATGCCAGCGGTGGGCCGGGCAAGCCACCCAGCCAGCCCTCCCGCCTCCCTGTCTGGCTCCCGACCACGACGGTCTGGTGCCTGACCCAGCAGCACCCGCGGCACCTCCAAGTAAATCTTACACTCACGTTTTCATCTTCTTCGTCGGCTCGACCCTTGACTGTGATAATACTGCACTTGAGTGGGATGGTCATGGCCTTTGACCCGAGCCTTCTAGTGCCAGTCGACAAGATTTCTCGTGACAAAAACTTACAAAAATACCCCAAAATAACTGTCGTCTGTTTGTGGTGGAAGGTGTTGTGCAGGATGTGTGTGAGAGTGAATAACCGTCGGCAGGTGTGGGTGTGTGGGCAGGTAGTGGAGGCGTGCGTCGGCATGGTAGGCACAACCTCGCTCCACACACACACACACACACACACACACACACACACACACACACGCACCAAAAACAACGCACTCAATACCAGCGACGTCCCAGAACACA
>JAYMFT010173523.1:0-12180 GCA_038088735.1 Panulirus argus
ATATATATATATATATATATATATATATATATATATATATATATATATATATATATATATATATATATATTTCAGCTACGTATCTCCTTGTCAAATACATGCGCTAAACAAGCTAAAATATTAGCTTCAAAAGTAGAAATAAACCTTAAAGCAAGCTTTAAATTGGAGTAACGCTAATAGCATGCTTAAAAACATCAGATACGCTACATGATAAGCTGCAATGCTCCAGGGATAAGCTGAAAAAAAGGGGTGTGTAGGGAGCAGGTGTATTACTCATCATTAATATTCAGCACAGTAGTAAAACCTCGAAGCAAAGAGACTCACTCTCTCTCTCTCTATCTGGACGCGGCTCTGACAATGCCGGGCTGGATGGCGTGTTAATTAAAAAATTGGGGGTAAAAGCTTCCCCCTCTTTTTTTTTTATGTGCCAGTTACCTGTGTGTGTGTGTGTGTGTGTGTGTGTGAAATCATCCCATTTTCCCCCGTCTGTTGGCCTGATCACATCGCCATAGCCTGGTGTCTTCGGCAGGGGCCTCCCATAGAAGAGACAGGTCATTAAAAACCAGTCCATTGAATTTCCCCCGAAGAAGGCGTTTTTTTCTTCTCCCCGAACATCAGAATGAAGGAATGTGTGCGAGGGCTATAATGAGCCTCATTACACCAGCCATCATTTCGGGTAATGATGTATAATGAATAATAGGCATGACATGTAAGAGGGAGTCGCGGGTAGAGCCGGCCCAATGGCGTAGTTGGTCGTGGTCGTCCGCTAAGGGGATGTGGTCGGCGGCCACCGCCCGTCCGGCTCCTCCCATCGGCTTGCCCGACCGAACGACACGTTCAGTCGCGTCACTCGATGTGCCCGATGCCCGCGAAGTCATAATCCACTCACTGTGTCGGGGATTTGGGTCAAAATATATGAATCTAATCACAAGAAAATTTATATACACCCAAAAAAATATCTTCTGCGCGTCGTGAGTAAAAGAGTGAAGTGGGGGGGGGGGGACAGGAGCGAGAACTGAAATTTTCTCATTCCCCCTTCCTGTACTATTGCCTCCCAAAAGATGGAACGGAGGAGGGAATAACGCAAGGAATTTTTTTGCTCCAAACCTCAATCATGTGTTCCTGACGCTACTTCACAGGGATGGGATGTGGCGAAAAAGCATATCTATGCGACAAAAGATGGGTATGTTTGGTGGCACGGTTGTTCCGACGGTGCTATATGGGTGCGAGTTTTTTGAGCGCTAGATTCAAAAGAGCGCAGAGGATGGATGATTTGGGAATGAAATGCATGGGGACAACTTGCCTAAGGAATGACACTATACTAAACATGTTTGGTAGTTACCGGAGAGTGAAAGAGAGAGCGATGACCAGGCGGGCTGAAACGGTTCGGACACACGGACAAGATGAGCGAAGAGGGACGTACTAAATTGATTTCTAAATCAGAGTTGGAAAAGGAACAAAGGGGAAGAAGAGACAGAGAATATGGAAAGGTGACTTGAAAAAGGCTTTGAGTCAATGTGGGGGAGGGGGGGACTGAACATTGAGGAGGGTGAGAGGCGTGCGCGGGATAGAGCTAAAACTACAGCAAAGCGATACACAGGGGTCGACGCGCTGCCAATTGGCTGAACCAGGATAAATGTAGCAGTCACAGGAACCCACAGAAAGGTCTGTGGGGCGTGGGGGGGGCTATGCTGTGGATAGGAGGACCTGATCTGGCTTCGGAGTATTATACATGACAGCTAGAGAGTCGATGTGAACAAACTCACACACCTTCGCTTTGTGCTTTAGTACCTGTTTGGTAAAGTGATATCGCTAACGAAGGAAACGGAGAATAAGTAAATATAAGGAGAAAGGGGAACTTAAACAGCTGAGAAAGTTAAAACATTAGCAAAGTTCAGAAAGTTCAAGAGAGCGTTTCCGTGATCAACAGCGAAGAGGAAGTTTTTTTTTTCTCTCTCTCTCTCCAGGACTGTGGACGACTCTCGGGAAGCAACACTGTTCAATTTGAGACCACACGAGGGAAATATTTCAGAGGATGAGAAGGATTAAAAGAGAGAGAGAGAGAGAGAGAGAGAGAGAGAGAGAGAGAGAGAGAGAGAGAGAGTAAATTAGTCAAGAGCTTTCAGGGAAATGGGAGAGAGACATTTTCTGATGAAGAGAGTTACGTGGGAACTTAGAGAGAGAGAGAGAGATTACCTGGGTCGAGGGAGGGAGATTTGAGGTGTAAAGAGAAAGATTCCAGGCGATGAAAGCAGACTTCATCAAGGAGGAAGATTTCTTTCTGTCTTCATTTTTTGAGGGTTACGACGAGAGAGTTATTTTTTTCAAGACGGGTCTGACGATTTCAACAGAGACGGATCAGTTTGCGAGAGGGAGAGAAAGAGAGAGGAATGAGAGAGATAGAGAGAGAGAGAGAGAGAGAGAGAGAGAGCCAAGGAGAGGCGAGATTAGGTTCTCAGAGGAGGGCGGAGGCGCGGCTGGGCCAGCGAGAGAGAGAGTCTGTTGACCAACACGACTAATACAAATGAGTACATGGTCGGCGACTCGAAGATTCAACCCCCCCACTCCCCCCCCCCCCATTCAGGAGGAGGAAGGAGGAAGATAGGTGGGGGAAAGACGATGGAGAGGGGGGAGGAAGGAAGAGGAAGAAGATAGGGGAGGGGAATGGTACAGGGGGAGGTGGGGGGGGGGAAGGACGAGGAAGTGAGGAGGAAGAACGGGAGAAGAAGGAAGAGAGGAGGAGGAGGAGGAAGAGGAAGTGAGGAGAACAACAGGAGGAGGAGGAGGGGGTAGAGAAGAGGAGGAGGAGGAGGAAGTAAGGGGGAAGAGGAAGAGGGAGGCAGAAGGTGACGATGTTGAGTGAGAGAGAGAGAGAGAGAGAGAGAGAGAGAGAGAGAGAGAGAGAGAGAGAGATACTGTAGTTACGGAACTATAAAGTTGGGAGATAAAGAGCTAAGTGCTACATGGCTGAGCTGCACGGTAATAAATAGTAAGGAGATGAGCTACTGATCTATAAGCTAAAGAGCTGAGCTATAGCGTTGACAGCTAGAGATCTGAGCTACAGAGCTAACAGTTAAGGGTACGAGCTACAGCCAAAAGCTACAAAGCTAGAAACCACAGAACAAGGAGCTCCGGATCTATCTATAAGCTAGAGCCTGGTCTATAGATCTATATCGCTTGAAGCCACATATGGGAGCTACAGAGCTAGAAATAAGCTTCAGAGCTAAGCGCTTTAACGCTCGGGGCTACGGAGCCCGGGACAACAGAGCCAGCCGCCTGGAGCAGCTCCGTAGGCAACAGAAGCTACAGCAGTCGGAGGCAAGAGACACGAGCGGCTCTTATGTGCAGGAGCAGCTGAACCCAGCCTCGGGTTATGTAAGGGTTTGCTTGCGACCGACCGGCTCTGAGGGAGAGAAGGCGGCTTTCACGGCGTCCACATGTGTGACGGGGCCATTGCGCTCTACTGACGGAGGGGTGAGGGAGGAAGGGAGGCGAGGGAGGGAGGGAGGGAGGGAGGGAGGGAGACAGAGAGAGAGGTGACGGGTTAGGGTGGCAGGGAGAAGAGGCAGAGAGGGGGAAGCGAGAAGAGCCAAGGGTGAAGAAGGAGTTATGGACATCCAAAGGGAGGAGATTGAGACAGGCCCGAGTCAAGGGAGGTGACAGGGAGAAAGGGAGCTACGGAGATTAACGAGGGGTGGTTATAGCGTGAGGTGAAGCAGGGAGAAAGAGGGCAGGGTGAAAGAGGGAGAGTCAAGGAAAGACGAAAGATGGAGAAGGTGAAACAGGGAGATGAATATACCTAGTGAGCTTAGAACCATAGAGAGGGAGGGAGGGAGGGGAGGGAGGAAAGGGGGGTACAGAGAAACAAGGAAATCGAATGACTGGGAACAACAGAAAACCAATTGCGTTGTGAAACAAGACGCCATGAAACGGGGAGGTGGAGGAAGCGGAGGGAAGAGTTGAAACTTGGGGGGTTCGTGCTCAGAGAACCAATTAGAAGCTCGGAGAACAGGGAGGAGTTCAGAGAAGCAGATAGAGGCACAGAGAAGCAGGGAGAGGCTCAAAGTACGAGGGAGTATAACAAAGAACCAGCCTTTACCTAGGTGGGAGTGAACCGGAAGTTTGTGGTTGGTTCTTGCGTGAACCACACTGATGAAGGCGGGGAAGGGGTGAATGAAGGAGGGGAAGGGTTGAATGAAGGAAGGGAAGTGGGTGAATGAAGGAGGGGAAGGGAGTGAATGAGTGAAGTGAGAAAAGTGAAAAAAGGAGTTTGTGGGCTGAATGGTGACGAAATAAATATACGGATGATGATAAAGGAATCACTGTGTTGCTGACTAGTTCCTGACAGAGGCGATGCAGATGAGAGAGAGAGAGAGAGAGAGAGAGAGAGAGAGAGAGAGAGAGAGAGAGAGAGAGAGAGAGGATTGCGAAAGTACGTCAGGTGTTTAAAAACATTGGTGACAATATAATTCTGTTCACAGGTGTCCATAAGAGTATTTACAAGAGGTAAATCTAAGAATAAGTGATGCTATAGTGACATGAAATCAGATGAAGCACAATTAGATATAATACCAGCTGACACTCTACGCTTATTCTGACAGTTCAGTTGGTGAAACAACAAAAATAAATTGGCATGAAAAAGAGATGAAACTACAGTGAAATACATGATATCAAATGGTAGAAACTTTGATCGTAACGTGGGAAGATGATAAGTTCTCATGAGGGCTGTGGTGTGGCAGGTCTTGAGAGGAGGACTTGGTGACGTAAACAAAGGAAAATGAGACGAGATGAACCTGGCGGAGGAAATGATTGAGCGAAGGATATGAGCTGCTGTTATTCAAATACCTGCAATCCTACCGTAGTGAGGGATTTTTAAGCGGCACAATTTCCTGCCATAAGGAAGTATTTCAGTAACTGGATTTCCTACCATAGTGATGGATTTGAGTTCCTAGATTTCCTGCCATAGTGAAGGATATGAATTACTAGCTTTCCTGCCATAGTGAATGATTTGAGTTACAGAATTTCCTGCCAGTGATGGATATGAATTACTGGATTTCCTCTTATGGTGAAGGATTTGAGTTACTGGCTTCCATACCACAGTGAAGAATTCAACCTGTTGGATTCCTGCCTTAATGAAGTTTTCCAGTAGTTGCATTCTCACTTACCCATGGAGATATGGCACTTCAAGGGCCATGGAAATAGGACTTTACCTTCTACACATCAAAGAAATAGCACAGTACAGTCCTATTGTCGGAGAAATGGCATTTAAACTTCCTACCCCACGGGGAACGACACTATATCTTCCAGGCGCCGAAGAAATGGCACTCCACCTTTAAGACTCTCCGGACAAGGCCCACCACCTTTCCAGACGACACAGAAAAGGCATGACACCTTCCAGACGCCTGAGAAATGGCAAGGTACCTTCCAGATGCTACAGAAGTGGCATGACACCTACCAGGCTCCACATAAAATGACATAACACCTTCCAGTCCCCACAGAAATGACATAATATCTTCCAAGTCCCACATGAAATAACACACCTTTCAAACCCCACACGAAATGACATGGCATCTTCCAGGCGCCACGGAAATGACACGGCACTTTCCAGTCCTCACAGAAATGACATGGCACCTTCCAGAAGCCAGAAAAATGGCATGGCATGGCACCTTCCACATGCCTCAGATGTGACAAGGCACCTTCCCTCCATGCCCCAGAGAAACAGCATGGCACCTTCCAGGCCCCACAGGGAACGGCATGGAGCCTTCCAGAAGGTGCATGGACGTGACCTGATATATTTATTACGGACCATACGGTGAGTTGTCCGCTCTCTCGCACACAATTCAGGATTACAGGGAGTCGAACCCCCGTCTTCTATACTGAATGAGAACATGGAGATCGTCCGTGGGAATAGTGATACAATAAGAACTGAGAACTTCCCAGTGGAAAACATGATGGCGGGAAGCCTTTTTCTCGACGACATATTGTACATAGATTCAAATACTTCTTATTTTCTTCGGGGCGACGTGCGTCCCCCCTGGATTATTTAGAAGCGTATGGCTTAAGAACTGGGAGATATATCGTAACTTTGAGACATGGTGGAGATAGTGGGCGAGTTACCTTCTTCCTCTGGAAGAGACTTTTTTTGTGGTGCGAAACAGTTGTATGAAGGGGACTACCTCATGGATGACGGTTTCCATTACTGGAAGGCCGAGTGGATGAGGTGTACCGACAGCGGGGGGCCAAGTGGGTGACGGTATCCACAGTGGGAGGCCAGATGGGTGAGGGCCACGCTAGAGAAAGCACCTCAGGTCGTTGTCTAAACATCGGGTTCACGGCGAAGGGAAGTGACTCATGATGAGGTGACATGACAAGACATGACTCAGGTGTATATCATGAGAAGGAAGAAGTCACAAAGTGAAGGAGAGAGACAGGGAGACAGAGAGAAGGGGGTGACGATAATACTGAGACCTGGGGAGGAACGGAGATAACCCCATTGAAGAAGAGACGAAAGATGGGGGTGCTTCTGGAAAGCTTTTGGGGAAAGCTGATGGCGGTTACGGAAATGTCTCGTACGGCCGAAGACACACGAGAGAGCTAATGTCCGAAGGGAAATGATGGATCAACTCCGCACGGCCTCAATAACAAGGAAATCATGGGAACCAACCACAGGGTAGCCATAGTTGCGTGAACATGAGAGCGGGATCCAGCCAGCGAGACTGTCACTACCATCATCCGAGAAAGGGTCGTTCGTGCTCCTGGTAGACTGGAACGCTTAACGAAAAGGAGAGGAGAGGAGTATAACGAGGAGCACGCGGCAAGGGGTGGGACCCACCAGGGCACAGAGGGCAAGTACAATGAGGGTATACACGGGCAGGTATAATAGGGGTATACACTGGATAATGATGGCAAATAAGGCGTAGAATAGGGGGCGCGGGCCACTCCAGGCCAACGCTCGGTCAAAAGGTGTTGTGTTGTGGTGAACCAACAACACAGGCTCAAGCCTCTCGTGGCTCCGAGTACCTGAACTCCTGATCAGGAGGCGTTTAAGGTACTTAAGCTCCTGACCAGGAGACATTTAAAGTACTTACACTCCTGATCAGGAGACGTTTAATGTATTTAAACTGATCAGGAAGAGTTTGGAGGACCTAAACTCTTGAGTGAGAGGAGTTTAAAGTACTTAATCTTGTGATCATGGGGGGTTTAAAAGTGTCTGAACTCCTGATAAAGTGGAGTTTAACGCATCCAAGAGTTTTCCTGCTCAGGAAGAGTTTAAAGGACCTGCATTCCTGGTCAAGAAGCCTTCCTACAAACATGTACCTCCTACGATAGGTCTTTACCCCAAGCATCGATCGATCCAGTTCCGGGCCAAACTATTTCCGAGCAGTTTCTAAGGAACATGTGACGCTAGTTACCCGGTAACACCAGCGGCCAGCGCTGTGCCAACACTACACGTCACACACTGTCAAGGCCAGCGAGCGAGACAGTGGGAAAAGTCATGTTTGACAGTGCCAAGCAACTGTAGCACACAGTACACGCACCAAAGCAGAGAATCAATTAATACAGACAATGGGAATAAAACAGATACATAATTCTAGTTTTGACCCCAACTTGGTCTATTGAGTGTGAACTTGGCAACGCTCGCATCGCCCTTAAGTGTGTGAGTGTGTAGCCAAGAACAACAGGTGGGAACACTATGGGTCTCATGCACGTGAGGACTCATATTTACCTGCTTCTGTCGGAGAAGAAGTCTCTGGATCTCCGCTTGCCTGGGGCGGCATGGTGAGGACTGGTGGGGGCGTCAGAGGGTGGCGAAGACCCCGTGGAGGAGATGGAGTTGTTCCGGTGACGCTGGCAAGGCTGGCCAGGGATGTCTCCGGCGGGGGTCGAATTGAGGCTTAGAACTGTATTGTTGTTGTTATTATTATTGGGATTATTGTTATTGAGGGTCCCGGCGCCCACCGTCACCAGCGCGGGCTTCTGGTTCTGGCGATTCTTTTTCTTCTTTTTGGTTTTGTTTTCATCGTCTGATTCGGTAGGCGGCGTCCAATCGAGGTCCTTGCGGAGGTGTCCGCGATTACACAGGCAAGAGCACGCCCTGTAGGCCAGGTCGTAGCCGCGCTTTGTCCACAAGTTCTGCAGACGTTGCTTCTCCGACCAGGAGCGCGCCCGGCCGCACGATCTGAGGAAGGCCAGCACGTGCGCCTCCCACGCCGAGAAGCACTCGCCGTGCATTAGGGTGCCCACCGTGCAGTGTTCGTTGTTGCAATGGACGCGGACACAACCCGTCGGCGAGTCGAGGTTGATGGGCTCGTAGCCCCGGAGACAGCCGCAGGCCAAGGGCACGCAGCAGCGGGTGGTGGTGACGGCGTTGTGGGCCTCGATCACGCCGGGGTCCAGCAGGGGCAGCTCCGCTCCCCCAGCTCCCCCGCCCGTGTTGTGCCGCTGCCGCTGGGGCATCTTAACCATCTGTCCACCGTCTTGGGTTTTTTTTATTTCGCCTCTTGGGGGTGGGGTGTGTGTGTGTGTGTGTGAGGGGGGTCACAGTTTAAAGTGTCTTGAGTCTGTCTGTCTGCTGTTCTAAGGTGTCTGGTGCGAGCAGCTACGAATCTGGTGCGGCCGCTGTCCTCCTCCTCCGCCTGCCAGCTCTGCGTGGAGTGTCATCCACTCTCGGACCTCGCAGTCACTTCGGTCACAGCCCCGCTCCGTCCATGTCCCTGGGTCGTCTCCGTGACAGACACTAACTGGCTGGCACTACCGCTGCGTCGCTGGCCGCTGCCACTTCAGGCTTCACAAGTCTTCCATTCTAGCTCTCTTGTCGCAACCGACTTGGCAACTGGAACTGACGGTTACAAGCGCCTCTGTTTTGGTGCCGTGGGAGGCGGGGCCTATCCCGCGCGAGAAGGGGTAGGGCGAATTCCCCTCGCCCATTGGCCGGCAAGATCTGGCAGGGAGGGGCCAAGTGCCGGTTCAGCCCCTGATTGGTTGGCGCTTGACGACATAACATTACCACGTGGCTCATTCGATTCCACGGCCGCGATAGCCGCTTGATTTATGCCAATTGATGGTCTTCCATCACCACATAAGTAATGCACGTACGAAGAGTACGTAGGACATATTATTCCACACGTTGGGCCATCGATTCCCGAGGAAATCCTCCGCCAAACGGGTCAATTTCGCCCGTGAAGCTGGCCCGCAGGACTTGCGCGTCTGAGCTCGGGTGAGGAGGTACGTGGCTCTCGGGGCCCCGGCTCTGCCCCGACGCTGTGATACGCTATATTTTGTTGGATAGCTGTTGCACTCTCCAAAATATTTAGTGTAAAACAGACTCCGAGCTGGTGCTACCGACGCTCTGCAGCTCTCCCTCCCATTGCAACATGGAAGGGTGGGGCTTGAGCTCTTTATATGTCATATTTCCCGATTTGGAGTCGTGTTAAGACACCGTTTCAAGGTCGTGTTGATGTGTAGAGCCCAAGGGGCCCCAACCCCCCTCCATCGCCCCCCCACTATCGGCCGCCCCCTCCTTCCAACCTCTCCGCTTGTTACCGTATCATGCAGCAGGAGGAGAGCTCCTCGACGGTCGGTCGGTCTACCCAGCCTGCCTGCCTGGGCTCCTCCTCGCCGGGATATCTCTCAGAAGACGGGGAAAAGTTACTTGTAGGATGAAAAAAAAAAAAAAAACAGACATAGAGGCATTGGGTATTCTCTCCAGCTAAAGCGACATAGTTCCAGACGTCAAATTATGTCCGATCCTTAACCTGATTTTATGGAAATTCGGCAGATTTGAGTTCGATATGAATGAAACATTATTGAACGACGGAGCTGACCGATATTTTAGGGAACGATTATCACACACACGCACACACACACACACACACACACACACACACTCGGATAGTAACAGACGCCCGGTTAGGACCACATGTTTCCAGGGGTCTCGACCCGTTTCAGTTTCTTTCGTCGCGCAGATCCAGCACACGCGCAGAGAGGCTGAGGTCTGATTCACTTCTCGGTGGTACGGTACCCCCCCAATCCCACGATGGTTCCCAGGGCGGCGACAACGGCGGGATTAACGGATCCCTTGCTATACAGAGAGAGACGTCTGCAAAAACCCATATAATGACCCCCATCTGAAGGCCTACGTAACCATCGCACGATGGAGTTAAATCCCACGTATAAACAAATCACCTCCTCCCCCTACTCACGGCCTGAGTGACTCTCTCCATCATCACTCTAGCTCAGCTGATGCGGCCATCTTCCGGGGGTGCGCGTAGTGTGCAATGCTCCCATTCATTTCTCACTCCCGATGTCTTATTTTAGGGCTGTGTTATGTACATATGTAGAAATCACCAGCCTATAGCTATAACAAGAGCCCCTCTCTCTCACTTGTCCAAAAAACATCGATCAGACACAACGGTCATCTTCCTCTGAACTGAACTGCCTCTCTGAATGAAGTGTTTATCAGTCAAGAATTTCAGATATTTTTTGAAGTTGCCATCTTCCATGTGAGGTGCTTCACCACCCAAGAGGACCTGGTATCTGCTGGTGTCATGTGGCAAACGTTTCTGCAGGAGTGACCAAAATCCTTGAACACACGAGAAAGACTTTTGCCACATCCTTACCAAAATAAGGAATTTCTAGGTGTGCGAACCCCTCTACGTTCCTGACAACATCTCTTCCAAATCAACCGTCCCAGTATAACTATCCTTCAAGATCTGTCCTCCAGAAGTGCTACAAGACTCTATCCTTCAAGAACTCGCTACAAGAACCTCACAGGAGTGTCCTAAAAACAATCCGAGTGCCCAACATCACAACTCCCTCAGACGAGCTGTCTAAAGGAGCTTTTAAATAAACAACACGTTTCTTTCTAGCGAGCTCCCTACAAACATAGTCCAAGACACCATCTTATAACAAGCCAGCCTACCCAACCCGAGGGCCTACACCTTCCCCCCCCCCCCGAAAAAAATTATTATTGATAACTTATGACGAAAACTTAGACCTAACTTTATAAGTCTCCCAACAGTAACTCCTCATATAAAGTGAGCTATACTTCTACAAAAAAATCTACAGCGCCTCCCTTCCACTGTCCTACAAGAACCTTGTCACGATCCCCATCAACCCCTCCGTAGCAACAACCCTGTAGAAGATCTAACTACCTCCTACAGCAGTCCTCTGGAGAATGAGATTCAGTTAATGATATTAGGAATTTTGTGATATTCCGAGATCATTTTCAGACAGTGTTAGGATACTGCACGTGACAGCAGGCTCCCAACAACAGCTAGGATTCTACATCCTGTGACAACATCCTTCCAAAAATATCACATATACTACATCTTTTGTCAGAATTATTTCTTTTTTCCAACAATAGCTAAGGATTCTACAACTTTATGGCGACATCCTTACGACATCAACAAGGACTCCACTAGGATTCTACAACTTTATGGCGACATCCTTATGACATCAACAAGGACTCCACTAGGATTCTACAACTTTATGGCGACATCCTTACGACATCAACAAGGATTCCACTATCTGTGACAACGTCCTCCCGACAACATCAAGGGTTATAACAACCTCTAGCGACATTACTCCAAGAAGACTAGAGATTCTACAATTTGTGACATCTTGACAACAACAGCTGTGGCTACAACGAACACTCAACAACCTCGTACCATGTTTACAATACATCCATTTACAACAAGGTTAATGATACTATATATATATATATATATATATATATATATATATATATATATATATACGTGTATATATATGATTAAGTTTGTGATTTGTGATGCTGTTCTCTGACTCCTTGTACCTCCTGTGTGTACATGTGTATATTTGTTTACTTGTTTTATCCCAACCCACCTGGGCGAGATAGGAGCTTCAGGAGGGTTTTTTCTCCACCGAAAACCTCAGAGTTCCTTATCTTACATTTGTGTTTCATCCATCGCACATTACTTTCTCCCTCATTCTTTTTTTTACAGTATATCTACGTTGTACTTTTGTTTGTGTGTCTGGAGTTACTTAATTAGGCTTTGTCTTTATGTGTTTGGGGCAGGAAGCCAACTGACCTTTTAAATGCACATGCTGGTCTTGCAATAGAAGGACATGCATGTGCAGGAAAATGTTATTGGTGTTGCTTAGCGGTGTGGTTTGTGATTATATATATATATATATATA
>JAYMFT010173534.1:0-12179 GCA_038088735.1 Panulirus argus
CTCTCTCTCTCTCTCTCTCTCTCTCTCTCTCTCTCTCTCTCTCTCTCTCTCTCTCTCTCTCTCTCTGTTTTTTTTTAGTCCTTCCCAAGTGCATTAACTTAAATCATCTACATATTCAGAAAGGGTATTTGACAAAGCCTTACCTAGCCTATCCTAGAGCCCTAAATGAGGATGTGACAGATAAGCAGATACCTGTCTATCATTTTCTGTATATGTTGTATTTTGTTTTCATAGCTTGGATAATGTTTTGAGTGTTATATGATACATATCCATTACTTACAAAATGTTTTAGGTATTTTATCCCCCTTGTTTAACTGGATATAGATGACATGATATAGCATGATTCATTACTACACAAACTCTTTTGGTACCTATCCTGTACTGTATCATGATCTTACTGTATTCTTACATGAAACTTGATTTTGGAGAAAGTGTCTTGCATCATTGTTTTATTATGTACCTCTCATTCTTAAAGCAACTGTGTCGTGATATAAGGTCACTTGGCAGAGGAAAGACTGAGGATTTGCAGGATTTTTTAGAAAAGAGGAAATGACATGAGTGAGAAGAGGGTGTTGAAAGTAAGTGAGCTGGAAAAGAGTAGTGTGTGAAGAAATACTACAAGAGATTGCGTGTAGAATATTATTAGGTGAGACTAGATAAAGTAAGGGGAGTGGGTGAGGAATGGGAGATATTTAGGGAAGAAGTGTTGGGCTGTGCAAGTGTGTGTCATGCAGAAGCTGGAAGTTGGGCAGGTGAGGAAGGTTAGTGAGTGGAGGGGTGATGAGTAAAGTTGCTCATGAAAGAGAAAAGAGATGTGAATGGCAGTACTTGTGGAGAACGATTACAAATAACTGGGAGATATTCAAGAAAAAAGTGACAGAAGGTCCATATGAAGGCACAGGGGTTGAAAAGAACAAAAGAGAGTGAGGTTGAGCAATTATCAGTAAACTTCAGAGAAATGAAATATTTTGGTTGGAGGTTAAAAGTGTGAAAGAAACAAGAACAAATAGGAACATTGGTGAAATAGCAAGTGATAACAGGTCATGATGAAGTGAGAACTTGGAGTGAAGATTTTGAAGAACTGTTGTATTTGTTTGATTATAGGATGACAAATGGAGGGTGCTTGGGTCGGTGAGTCATGGAAAGTGGTTTGGTGAAGAGAGAAGTGGTGGTGAAAGCCTTATGTATGATGAATAGCATTTCAATTGAATGTCTTATGAAGGAGAGTTGATTGTTTTGTTAATTGGTTAGTTAGGATTTTCTGCATATGTATGGATCATGGTGAGATGCCTGGATTGGCAGAGTGTATGTATAATGCCATTGTATAATGGCAAGGGGGATAAAGGTGAGCATTCACACTACAGACATAGAAGTTTGTTTAGTGTACTTGGTAAGTTGTTTGGGAGAATGGTGATTGATATGATGAAGGCAAATGTAGAGCATCAGATGAGAGGAACAGTATGTTTCAGGAGTGGTAGAGAATGCATGGATGAGGTGTTTGCTGTAAAGGATGTTTGTAAGAAATAATAGAGAAACAGAAACATTTGTATGTGGCTTATATGGATATGGAGAAAGCATATGATAGGGTTAATAATGGTGCCTTTTGGAAGGTCTTATGAATATATGGTGAGGGAGGAAAGCTGTTAGAGGCAGTGGGAAGTTTTTTCAAGAGTGTAAGGTATATGTGCAAGTAGGTAGAGAGGGCAGTAAGTGGTTCTAGGCATGTGTTGGGGTGCAGCAGTGGTGTTTGATGTCACATTGGCTGTCTAATTTGCTTGAGGATGGGTTGGTGAGGGAGTTGAATGCAAGGGTCCTGGAGGATAGGGCAAGTATGCAGTCTCTAGGGAATGAGGCAGCCTGGGAAGTGAGTCAAGTTATTGTTTGATGATGATACAGCACTAGAGACAGATTTGAGTGAAAAACTGCAGCAGTTGGTGTTTGAGTATGGGAGTGTGTGAAAGGAAGAAGTTGAAAGTACATGTGAATAAAAGCAAGGTAGAGGGATAGATTAGTTAGGGTGTGAGTCTTCTTGGAGAAAATGTGGAGGAAGTGAAGTGTGTTAGATATTTGGGAGAGGAAATGACATCAAGCAAAACCATGGGAGCAGAATTGAGTCTCAAGTTGGATGAGAGGCAAAAGGTTCTGGGAGCATTAAGGAGGATGGCAAAAATGGGTATAGTAGTCCCAGCATTGTTGTATGGGTGTGAAACATAGGATACAGATGAGAATGGCAGCCTGAATCTAGTAAACTGCAATTTATTTTTGTTTTAGAATTTGCGAAGCATGGATGTGTTGGAAATTAAATGTTTGAGGACAGTACTCTTGTGTGAGGTGTTTTGAGTAGGTAAGTATTAAAAGGGTGAATGGGAGGTTTGGAAATATGACGAATGTGATTGAGAGCTGAAGAGGGTGTTCTGAAATAGTTTGGAACTATGTAGAGTGTATAATAGTAGGATTAAAAGGGTATGCGTGAGAGGAAGACCACCTGTGACATGTGTATATTGAGAGGAAGAGCACTGGAGGGAGAGAAATGTTAGAAGAATGCATGGAATGGTGTATGTGAGGGAGGAATACAAAGACACTAGATAAGTGAAGACTCTTTAGTCATGGCCACCCATTTGATGGGAGCTCCTAGAGGGATCGGTCATCAGAGGTATAGATAGAGGTATATAAATAGATGGATAGAGAGATTGAGTGAGGAGAAGTTGTCAAAGTGGATATAAGATTACATGAGATTTACATGAGAAAGACAGATGACAGGAGGCCTGATTGGCCCATGACTGGGTTGTCCGATGAAACAGAAAGTTTAACTTGGCAAGGAAATGTAATTCCGCTCAGCAATTTTTAAGCTACCACCTACTCCCCACTGCTTCACATTATCCTTCTACTGTCCCCATTGCCACTCTCATTTATACAGTCTATTTCTGGCATTTTTCTCAGAGTATACCTGAATTTATAAAATATTTGTCTAAGTGACTTTTGAAGGTATTTAGTCTTAGCATTCACTGCATCTGATGGTAACTTATTCCAGTGCTCAACACACCTATGGGAAAAGAAGCTTTTTCCCATGTTTGCACTACATCTTTTAGCTTGTGTGAGGTGTTTTGAGGGCTGAAGAGGGTGTTCTGAAATAGTTTGGAACTATGTAGAGTGTAGAATTAAAGGGGTATTTGTGAGAGGAAGACCACCAGTGACATGGGGATATTAAGAGGAAGAGCACTGGAGGGAGAGAAAAGTTAGAAGAATGCACGGAATGGTGTATGTGAAGGAGGAATATAAGGACATAGATAAATGAAGACTCTTTAGTCATGGCCACCCATTTGATGGGTGCTCCTAGAAAGATCGGTCATCAGAGATGTAGATAGAGGTATATAAAATGATAGATAGAGAGAATGAGTGAGGAGAAGTTGTCAAAGAGGATATAAGATTACATGAGATTACATGAGAAAGACAGACAACAGGAAGTCTGATTGGCCCATGACTGGGTTTTCGGGTAAAAAAGAAAGTTTAACTTGACAAGGAAATGTAATTCTGCTCAGCAGCTTTTAAGCTATCACCTGCTCCCCGCTGCTTCACATTATCCTTCTGCTGTCCCCATTGCCGCTCTCATTTATACAGTATATTTCTGGCATTTTTCTCAGAGTATACCTGAATTTATAAAATATTTATCTAAGTGACTTTTGAAGGTATTTATAGTCTTAGCATTCACTACATCTGATGGTAACTTATTCCAATGCTTAGCACACCTATGGGAAAAGAAGCTTTTTCCCACATCCATACTACGTCTTTTAGCTTTGAGTTTTGTTCCATTTGTCCTGGTAACTGTATTTTCTTATATTTCGAAAAGATGTTCATGATATATGTTATCAAACTTGTTCAGAATTTTGAACACTTGGATTAAGTCACCATGTAGCCTACATTTTGTCAGGGAGAAGAGATCCAATCATTTTAGCCTCTCTTCATGTGCCAGATTTCCAAGGGATGGGATCAATTTTGTTGCACGTCTTTTTACTTGCTCTAATTTTTCCTTGTCTTTTTTATAGTTTAGGGACCAAAACTGGACAGCATTATAAAGTGTGAGAATTGTTTCTGGAGTCTTGTAATCTATGTTCCTGGCTATGAAACCTAACATTTGGTTGCCTTTCTTACATGCTGCTTGACACTGTTTAGTGTACTTCAGATTGTTGCGAATGACAAATCCAAGATCCTTTTCATCATTTACTTTAGTTAGAGAGTTTCTGAATAGTTTGTAGTTATAATGTATATTCTTGTCTCCATAGTGCATAACTTTACACTTGTCTACATTAAACTTCATTTACCATCTGTCTGACCACTCTGCTAGTAAGTTAAGATCTCTTTGAATTATTTCACAGTCTTCCCTATTTACAGCTCTACCTCCTAGTTTAGTACAGAGTTCTTCACCGATTCCTTGTGCTTTGAGTTTATGTAAAAGTCTCTTGTGAGGTACTTTATCGAAAGCCCTTTGGAAATCTAAATATGCTACATCAGACAGTACTTTTTCATCCCTGTTCTGACAAATAACATTAAAAAATTCCAGCAAATTTGTCAGGCAGGACCTTCTATTGCAGAAACTGTGTTGGTTGTCTGATATGATTTTGTGATCTAGAAAAGTGACAGTTTTATCTCGTATTATTTTTTCCATCATTTTAGCTAACACTGACATAAGGGTAATTGGGCAGTAGTTCAAGGGACACTATTTGTCTCCTTTTTTATATATAGAAGTAGCATTTGTTAGTTTCCAGTCAGTTGGCATCTGACCATCTGATAGAGATTTATTGAATATTTTTGATATGGGGTATATCAGCTGTCTTCTGACCTCTTTTAAAAATCTTGGAACTAAGTTATTTGAACTGTTGGATTTGTTAGGATTTAATTAGTCCAGGTATTTAAGTACTTCAGAGCTCTTTATTTCTCTAACCTTTGCTCTACTTCATCAAACCCTCGAAACATTTTCATTGGTTGCAGTATTCGAGATGTTTCTTTAATTGTGAATACGGAGTTAAAAGAATAATTTAGTCATTTCCTTGTCATCAGTAGTTAGTGTGTCATGTTTGTTTCATAATGGCCCAATTCCTTCTTTTACTGTCTTCCTTTGTCTTATATATGTGAAGAATTCCTTAGGATTATTCTTAATTTTTAAGTAAATTCTTTTTTCTTCCTCGCATTTACTCTGTCATATGACCTTCTTACACTCTCTTTGGATTTTGATTGATTCCTGGCAATTTTCATTGGTTCCCATTGATTTGAATATCTTATATGACTTCTTCTTTTGGCAAAATAGTCCTTGTATTCCATTATTCATCCATGATGGTTTTGAAATATTGCATTTTCTCTTCATAGTTCATGGAATATGTTTATTTTTAATCTCGAATAGTGTGTTTTTAGAATTATTCCACATTTCCTCTACTGTGTGAATGTCAAGAAGTTTAGTCCAATTAGAACTGCTAATTTTGTGTCTTCTGTTTTGAAAATTTACTCACCTGTAATCTGGGATCAAGAGTTTTTTGTCATTTATTTCATAATCTAAATTATCTCTAATCTAATTAAACTGTGATCAATGTTTGATAAACTCTCGCCTACTTTGCTAGAGTTGATTAAGTCTGTTACAGGTAAGGACAAGGACAAGAATATTTTTACCTCTAGTTGGTTTTTTAATTAACTGTTCTAGAAAAGTGTCTTCAGTCAGTTCCATAGTCTCGTTCCCTCTTGGTCACCCATTAATATGCTCCAGATTATGTTTGGATTGTTAAAGTCTCCTACTGTTATAACCTCTTTACTGTTTACTATAGTTTTGATTTCATTGTATAACATCTTATCATCATATTCTTTTGCTTAGGAGGTCTGTAAACGGTGCCGAGATGTAGTTTACTTTTAAACTTAGCGGTAATGTCAATATAAAGAGATTCATAAGTGTTTGTGTCTACTTTGCTTATCTTAATAGCACTTAAATTGTTAGCAATGTAGATCAAAACTCCACCACCTACCCTGTACAAGTGATCTTTCATAAATAGTTTGTATCTGGGTATTACTAACTCAGCTTTAAAGTGTTTATTCTCAGAGTTTACTCATGTTTCTGAGATTGCAATAATGTTTGTTTTTTCAGTAACTGCATAGGATGTAAGTTCACCATGTTTCATGATGATGCCCCGGGCATTTGTGAATATTAAACTTATTTTCCTTGTAGTTGATTTCTGGACTGGATTTGCCTTTTTTTACTGTCAGTATGTGGGTTTGTATAGTCACTGTTAATGTCTTGTGTGTGCAGCAGCAGGAGAGAGATGGTTCTCCATCTGTTTTGGGTTCGCCACCTTATTCTGACCCTCCCCACACTGGACCTTACCAGCCTTGGTCCTAAAAGTTACCCGAGAGTTAACCTATAGCTGTGCTAACCCACTGCTTATACTGCCTGAGTTGTCTACAACTGACCCTACTTGACTTTTCTTTGCTAATTCCTCTGCCTGTGAGGTTACCGCTATTCCCTGAGGATCCCTTCTGCCAAGGTCCCATCTATCCTCTACCACTACCTTTATAGTGGTCAAACTGGACACCTTATCCCTCAGATCCCTTTCACACTCATATTCCCCCCACTTAAATCCACCTCCCTCAGCTACCCCCTCACCCTCACCCATTCACCTAGTTCCTTAGTTAGCTCAACTGTGATTTGCTCTCCTGAGTAGTTTATCTCAATTGATTATTGAAAAAAGGCCTAATGTTCTCATCTTATACTCTGTCAAGGCTGCCTTCCCTATTCCATTTAAGTGAGGACCATCCCTAGCATACAGAGATCGATCATGACTAAAATTGTTCCACAATTCTATACTGAACACACTAACCCCTTCCCTACAGAGAGCTTTGATTCTTTTGTTTATCCCCAGCATTCTACTGAGGGTATAGGAATTGATGTCATACCTTGGCAGCAATCCTGATATTATAAGCTTTCTGTGACTTTCTTCAAACATGCTAATAAGTTCCCCATACTTCAGTAATATTTTTCCCCGATCTCCCATTAACTGCATTGTTCGTCTCCACCTGAATGATAAAAATCACATCCTTAGGATTGCTTGAGACTACATTGTCAAATATATCTAGGACATGTTCAATCCTAGCACCTGGATACCACAAGTTTTTCCTATTTTTGCCCTTTGATATATGTGTCATAAGTAGAGAGGAACAGGAGAAGGGGAAGACCAAACTGGAGATGAAAGGATGGCGCGAAAAGTGTTTTGATTGGTTAAAGTCTAAACATGCAAGAGGATGAAAGGCATCATGGGATAGAATGAATTGGAGCAATGTGGTATATAGGTGATGATGTGCTGTCGGTGGACTGAATGAGGGCATATTAAAGACCTGGAGAAAACTGCAGGTAGGTTTGTGGGGCTTGGTTGTTGATGGGGGCTGTGGTTTTGGTGAATTGCCCATGACAGGTAGAGAATGGATGTGAGAGGCCTTTTCTTTATCTGCTCCTGGTGCTATCTCGCTAATGCAGAACACTGCAGACAATTCTAAAAAAGTAAGCTGCCATTGGTTTTCCCAAAATGAAGGTAATCTGTTTTAAAATGAGCATAGCATTAGATTCATTCTTTGCTATTGGCATGTTACTTTTTATGCTAAATCACGGCTTATAGAGAGAGGGGTGGGTGGGTTTGCAGTCTCTGGGGATGGGGAGCCTGGGACATGAGTCATTTGCTGTTTGCAGATGACACACCTTTGATGGCAGACTTAAGTGAGAAACTGTTGAAGCTGGTATGTGAGTTTGGAAGAATATGTGAAAAGAGAAAGTTGATAGCTGATATGAATAAAACTAAGTTACTGAAGTTCAGCAGAAGTAAAAGATAGTTTGGTTTGACTCTAAGTTAGAGTTGAGAGAACCTGGCAATGGTGTACTTTAGATATGAAGGAGTGGATGTGGCAGCAGATCAAATTACGTGAGGTGAAATGAACCACAAGTTAGGAGAGGGGGCAAAAGGTATTAGTGCATTGAGAAGAGTGTGGAAAGAGGGGTCATTGTCTTTGAAAGCAAAGATGGGTATATTTGATGATATAATAGACCTGACAGTGTTATATGAAGGTAAGTCATGGGCCATAAATGCAGAAGTATGGAATAAGGGAATGTGTTGGAAATAAAATGATAGAGGACAGTATGTTGTGTGAGGAGGATTGATCGAGTAAGGAATGACATTGTTAAGAGAGAAGTATGATAGTAAGTGGAGAATGTCTGAGAAAGCTGATATAGTTTGGATGTATGGAGAGTATGAGTGAGGAGGGTATGACTAAGAGGATATATGCATAAAAAATGGAGGGAACATGGAGAAAGGGGAGACTAGGGACAAAATGGAAGGATGGAGTGAAAGATGCTTTGAGTTATCGGGTTCTGAATATTCAGGAGGGTTTGAGGTTTGCATAGGATAGAGTGAATTGGTACAATTTGGTATACAGGGAATAATATGCTGTCAGTGGGCTGAATCAGGGAATGTGAATTTGTCGGGGAAGCCCATGGAAAGATCTGTAAAGCTAGCTGAGTATTTGGGAACTCTGGTTTCAGTACATTATAAATGATGGCTTGAGAGTGCACATGCACAGATTGGTACTGTTTCTTCATCAGTTTCTGGCACTACCCTGCTAAATCAGGAAACAGCAAACAAGCATGAAAAAGTATTCATATATTGATTTTTTTTCTTACTTGTTTTCCATTTCATGTATAAGGGAGGTAGTGCCTGGAAAATACAAAGAAATGGCCTCATTCCCCAATGCATTACCAGGCCCCATAGACCTTCCGTGGTTTCCCCCAGCTGCTTCCCATGCCCTGATTCAATCCAGTGTCTGCATGTATGATGCATCTCTCCAATTCACTCTATCCCATGTACCCCTTACATTGTCCTGCATGTTCAGGCCCAAAGCACACCGAACTTTTTCCACTCCATCCATCTCCAATTTGGTTGCCCCCTTCTCCTTGTTTCCTGCTTTTCAGACATATATTCTCTTTGTCAATTTCTCTTAACTCATTCTCTCCATTTGTCCAAACTAGCTCAGCACACCCTCTTCAGCTTTCTCAACCATACTCTTTTTATTACCATTCCTCTCTCATACCTTATCATTTTTTACTCAATCAACCCTCTTCACTCCACATACTGTCCTCAAACATTTCATTTCCAATACATTCACCCTCTTGTACTTTTGCATATGTAGCCTACATCTCACATCCATACAACACCATCAGGACTATCATATTTCAAACATGTCCATCTTCACCTTCTCTTTCCACTCATTCCTCAGTGCTTTCAGGACCTTCATCCCCTCATTTAAGCTACAATGGTTCCATTTGGTGCCATGTCCACTCCCAGATATCTAAAACACTACATTTTCAAGTTTTTTTTTCATTCAAACTAGCATCCTAAATACACCTTTATCTCTCCAGTTCTAGACCTAATAACCTTTCTTTCATTCTTATTTACTCTCAGCTTTCTCCTTTCATGCACTCTCCCAAACTCAGAAACCAAATTCTGAAGTGTCTCACATGTATCTGCCATCAGTGCTGTGTCATCAGGAAACAATAACTGACTCACCTTCCAAGCACCCCCACCCCTGCTGGATTGTAGATGTACCCTTCCCTCCAAAACCCTCTCATTTACTATCCTCACCACCCCATCTATAAACAGATTGAAGAGCTATGGTGACATCAAGACATCCTTGCCAAGGAACTGACTTCACTCAGAAACATATCCTCCTCTCTGTTTACTAACACATTCTCCATACTTTCTTAATATGAACTTGCCACTGCTTCTAATAGATTTCTTCCTACATCACATTTTTGTAACACTTTCCACAAAGCATTTGTATCAACCCTATCCTGTTATGTGCTTTCTCCAGGTCCATAGATGCCACACAAATCTTTCTGTTTTTCTAAGTATTTCTCACACACATTCTTCAAAGCAAATGCCTGGTCCACACATCCTCTGTCATTCCAGAAACCATATTGCCCTTCCCAAGTCTGATGCTTTATACATGCTACTGCCCATTGAATCACCTATCTCCCATACAACTTACCAGGTACACTCAACAGATTCGTACCTCTATAATCCAAATGTTCACCTTTACCCCTCTTGCCTTTATCCAGTGACATTATATATCATTCTACCTGTCCTCTGGCACCTTACCATGATCCATACATACATTGAAAATCCTAACTACCTATCAACAATACAGTCACCTCTTTTCTTAAGAAATTCAACTACAGTACCATCCACCCCAGCCATTTTTCCACATTTTATCATACACAAGAGTTTCATCATCTCTTCCCTTGTCACTAAAACATTTACCATGACACTTATTAGTGTATGATGTAATATTTACATGTATACTATAATGAAGCAGGGAGGTAGAAATCCTTCTCTCTTTTGATATTGCTTTCCAAAAGAAGGAACAGAGGAAGGAGCCAGGTGAAGATATTTCCTCCAAGGCTCAATAATCTATCTGTGCTTGATGCTACCTTGCCAAGGTAGAAAACAGAAAACAGGTAATTCTTGATGGTTGTAGCTAGTAATGTATTTTCTTGTTTGAATAAAAACTAAAATATGTTTTGTTTAACAGGTTGCCCTTCTCAAGAGAGTCTTAGCAGCATGGCAAAGTGAAGTAGAGAAGCAGCCGTCCTCAATGACTGTTGAAGATGCTTACACAGAGTTGGAGCTTGAACATGACTCACGACATGATGACTCTAAGATTCGGAAAGCATACTTTAGACTTGCTCAGAAATACCATCCAGATAAGAATCCTGAAGGAAGGGTAGTTTTCTTTCTGAGCCTTGCAGTAACTTAAGGATAATGTAAATTTTTGTATAGGTTTTTTGTGGGCCAAATGTTACATGACAGGTTTGAAAAAACAACAATTAAGCCTAGTGTCCACCACCAAGATTCAGAAGGCATACTTAACACTTGCTCAGAATTACCATCCAGATAAGAATCCTGAAGGAAGGATAGTTTTTTCTGAGCCTTGCAGTAACTTAAGGTTAATCTTGAAATTTTTGTCCATGTTTAATTTTGGACCATATATTACATGGCAGGTAAAAAAAACCCTTCTTCCCTCCCACCATCACCTCTACCCACCCACCCATCCACTCATATCCCTCTGTAATAAATGCAAACTAGGGTGAAAGAAGGGAGATAAAGTATTTTAGTAAATTCTGCCATGTTGCTGAGACCTGTAGTATAGGTGAGCACAATATCAGAGGTCCTTCCTGTCCATTTTATGTTAGTTTACTTTTTCCACTATTCTTGCGTACACTTATATAATCTTTTTGAAGGATATCAGCTTTCTCTTCATTCCATGAATATTTAGTTGCCAGGATTGAGCATTTCATAGCATTAGAAACTTAGAAGGGTGTTAAAGTATAGCAAATTCTTAAAGGGCATAAAGTATTCATGGTATAAATCATTCGTGGACTAGATTTATCCATTTCATGTGCTTAATTCGATTTGAGCAAAGGTAGTTGGTCTAATCTGTTAGTAAATATTGAACAAACTTGCTAGCTCTTAGATTTAAGAATTGTCTTGAATATACATTCACAATCAAAGAGTTTTCATTTGAGATGGCAGCAGTGCCCTGGATACTAACAGTAAGAAATTGCACTGTGCAGACATCAAGAACAGGAGATAAGGTATTGACATGTATTGTGGATTTCTTTTTATGTTAGCTGAGACGGTACAGGCAGCTGAGGCCCTAATCAAGCCCATCCCATTAATGCTATATGTTTATTTTTATTTATTATACTTAATCGCTGTTTCCCGCGTTAGCAAGGTAGTGCCAGGAAACAGACGAAGAAAGACCCATCACCCAACATACACACATATATACATACATGCACACATATGCACAGTATATATATATACATATCAACATACACATACACATATACACATGTAAATATTTACACTTGCTCACCCCAATCCACTCCTGACGCCACCCCGCCCCAGGGGATATAGCATCACCACCCCCCGCGCTGTTGAGGTACCACCAGGAGACAGACGAAATGGCCGCATTCACTCACACTCAGTCTCTAGCTGTCATGTGTAATGCACTGAAACCACAGCTCCCTCCCCTTTAAGTCGCCTTTTACGACACGCAGGGAATACGTGGGAAGTATTCTTTCTCCCCTATCCCCAGGG